>JAWDEX010000006.1:3573443-3599713 GCA_035221805.1 Trichilia hirta | reverse complement strand
TACGGAGGCCATCAAATAGCAAGGTTGATGCTCAAAGGCCGTCAATGGCCCTTGAATTTGGAATCTTTAACAATTTGAAGAGTGAATTAGACAGCGCAAGGGATCCAAATTCTCAAACTAAGCTTGTTTCATCAGATGGAGCTGTGAAAACCTCTGAAGAAAAGAATCCTCAGATCAAGAGTGTTACAGAGGAGATGCTCAGACCATCTCATGTATGGAGGCCATCAAGTAACATGTTTGATGCTGAAGGGCTGTCAATGGCTGTTGAATCTGGAAGCTTTAATAATATGAATAGTGAATTAGACAGAGCGAGGGATCTAAATTCCCAAACTCAGCTCATTTCATCAGATGGAGCTGTAAAAAACTCTGAAGAAAAGGATTCTCATATGAAGAGCGTTACAGAGAAGATTGAGAAAATTTTATCTCCGCAGAGACCCCCAAATCAAGAAAACTGTACGTTTTTGGTTCATTTATCAGTGTTTTATCTGTTGGCAAGTCCTTTCTCTTTTCTTTATTTGTATCTATTCTTCTAATGACCTTGTTTTCCAACCTGTTATCAATCTCCTGGTTTATTTGCTCAGTGAGAGCTATTGACCCTTTAACTTCATTTTATGCGAGAAAGCTTGCCCCACTGTCTCTGACAGCATTTATTAATGCTCTGGGAAATATTTTGCTAACCGCATCACATCTCTCGGAGGTGCAATAAACAATGGAGTCTACTACGTACTGTCTATGTTTTGTTTTCTCTAGCATTCTTCTCATTCCTCCTTTTTCAGATGAGTTTTATCGGTGTTTTTTAAAAAGTAGACAAGATAATTTGCATATATCCTTGGTCTATATTTTCTTTAGGCTTGACAATATTTGCTTGAATGGATTCAGTCATTATCACTCGCTTCTTTTAATGAAAAAACAAATCTTCAATTTTGTTCCTAGAGGGATCTTCAATTTTGGACCAATGGGCTACCCAAGCTAAGTATAGCTTTTTCCCAGCTCTAAGACCCTCCTTAATTACCTGGTGTAAATGTCAGTCTTGCAATTAAAGATGCTTGTAATCTCCAGTAATTTCCTTGCGTTTGATTGTCGCTCCAAAATTTATCCTCTCGTTTTCCCTGGTCTTAGTATAAAGCGTTGTCTATCCTACTAATTGACCATTCTCATTATTTGGAATCTTTTCTTTTTCAGATGATGAATCACTCAATCGCAGTAAAGGGACAACTTCTGTTAAATTTGTCAATGGAGGTTTGTCGCTGCCTTTTGGCTGTGTAGTTTTCAAGAATTTATCATTGGGTGATGCTTGATTCCTTTAGAATTTTCACATTGCAGTTGCAGTTGTACCAGGAAGGACACGCACTCTCGTAGAGAGATTTGAAAGAAGAGAGATGTTTAACAGCAATGAAGATCAAGCAGCTAATATCACCCCTCAAACAAGACTTAGTAGCAATGAAGACCAAGTAACTAATGTCACCCCTCACATGAGACTTAATAGCAATGAAGATCAAGCAACTACTACCACCCCTCACACAAGACTTAATAGCGGTGAGAGCCAAAGTATCACTCCTCACATGAGGCTTAATAGCAGTGAACACCAAGCAACTAATACACCAATCTGCACAAGACTTAGTAGCGGTGATGATCAAGCAACTAATATGCCCCCTTGCCTGAGACAGAGTAGCAGCAAAGATCAAGCAACTAATACCCCTCCTTGCACAAGACTTGGTAGCAGCAAAGATCAAGCAACTAATACCCCTCCTTGCACAAGACTTAGTAAAAGTGAAGATCAAGCAACTAATACCCCACCTTGTTCAAGACCTAATAGCAGTGATGGCCCAGCAATTAATACCCCGCCTTGCTCGAGACCTAATAGCAGTGAAGGCATAGCAACTAATAACCCCCATTGTGTGAAATTTAGTAGAAATGGTGACCAAACAACTAATATATCCCGTCATATGAGACTTAGTAGCAATGCGGATCAAGCAACTACTACCATTACTCGTGTGAGGTTTAAGAACAATGCAGATCAATCAACTACTGCTGCTACTCGTGTAAGGTTTAAGACCAATGCAGATCAAGCAACTAGTACAACTACTCGTGTACAGTTTAGGAACAATCCACGTCAAGCAACTACTACTGCTACTCGTGTACGGTTTAACAACAATGAAGATCAAGCTACCATCAAAACACCCCATGCAATGGCTGAAGCCGATGAACAACCAGCAATTCTGGTAAGATGCTTGCTCAAAGATTTAATGCTTTACTTCACCTCTACTTGGTTTAGTTTTTCAGTTTCTACATATTCTTGGTCTTTAATCATAACTTAAGCATAAGAAGCTTTGGCATTCAACCTTCTAGTTAGAAGTTACATTTTAAAGAGAAAAGTTTGTATTTCTTGAAGTGCATATGTTAAATGACTTCTATGTATAAGCTCATGCAAATTGTTGAGGACTAGTACTTGATGCTGTTCAAATCTTCATGTTATTTGAACATGCCCTTGGTGGTAGTATTTCAAAAACCTCATAGATACTGGCACAAAATTGTTTGGACTATGAGTTGCATTTGTCTTTCTGGCCATTCAATGGATGTACAAAACAATTGTTTTTTATTGTAAAAGATTTGTGTTACTGTTTCTGAAAGCTTCAGTCACCCATTTAGAATTTTTTCCCCTTTATTTTGGAATGCAAGGTCAACAAGTCTTTTAGCGAATAATGTCATGATCTCTGGGAAGTGTTTTAAGGTCTAAGAGAGTATTATGGAAACATTTAGACCACTCAGACATGTTTATGTTTTTGTTTCATGTTTGATAATCTACAGAAAGAAGAACCTCAAATTTCTGGAAGGGATACAATGTTTTTTAATGATGGGGAAGTAATTGAAAATCTGATGCAAACTCATGATGTATTCACAAGTACCCTTCGATCCCGCATGACAAAATTACAGGTAAATTTAGCTGGTCAGCTTATGGATATTATTCAGAGACAGCATGTGAACTATTTTAACTGCAGATGCTATGATATCAATTCTAATTTGAACTGGCAGGTGGTGCGACATTTTTTGGAACGAAAGGACATTAAAGGTGCAATTAATGCCTTGAGGAAGCTGCCTGATCATTCTGTGGGTATTCATTGGAGTGTTCAATTAGCTACTCTTTATTTTGTTTCTGATTGTTGACTAGTTAAATGGTGGTTCTACTGCATATTTGGACTTCCTATGACTCAGTTAATCCTGTTACAGGTACAAGCTGAGATGATCAGTGTTCTCATGGAGAAAATGGAGATCCTCAACTTAGATTTATTTTCATGCCTGCTACCTGTGCTTATGGGCTTACTGGACAGCAAGATAGAAAGGTAATATTATGGACTAAATAGTTCATGAACTTATTGTGCAAGGGGTTATAAGTTCTAAGAAAAGGAAATTTCTACCATCTTATGCTCTTCTAATGGAAGACAGTCCATCGCCTTGTTCACTAGAACTATAAAATCCATCACCATCAGAAGGGGTAAAAGTTCTTAAGCATATGTCACTGTTGCAAAATTACAGGCATGCAAGCATCTCACTCGAGATTCTACTGAAGCTTGTTGCAGTCTTCAGTCCAGTGATACGCTCAACCGTTTCAGCACCTCCAGCTGTTGGCGTTGATCTTCATGCAGAGCAAAGGTATCATGTTTTTGACATTTATCTGGTCATTTACCATTCAATTCCTTTATTCCCATCGGGTGTACTGTTTCCTTATTTGAATATTCTGTGCAGGCGAGAACGTTGCAACCAATGCTTTATACAGCTGCAAAAGATCCAGAAAATTCTTCCAGTCCTCATAAGGTAATTTGCCTGTAAGCTTAAATTGTACTTGTAAAAGAGAACTGATCCTTTCTACATCTTTTTAATATTAATACCTCTTTCATTGTTTCTTAGCTAAAAAAAAATAAAAAATAAAAAAAAAAAAATAAATAAAAACGATTAACAGAGAGAGAGGTCTTCTCAATGGTATGAGAGAATCTATTATCCTTCTATGTATTTTCTGTTTGAATGGCCAAAGCTCAAGCCATAAGCTAAGATATAGAAGCAAGAGGAGAATTTAGCAAATTAAATTCCAAAATTGCTGGATGGACAAAATCTAACTCACTGTTTGACAGTTAATCTTTTTCTCTTTAGAGATCTGCTTCCAGTATCTTCAATTATGCTGTTGTCATTGTAGCATATAACAGTTTCAATTCCCATCACATAAGTTGTTCTTTGACAAATGCATGATTTTGGAATTCCATTGCAATGACGTAGCTCTAATCATTCTCCAATTTATGGCCATTCTGGTAGTAATTACCAATGCCCTTTGTATTTGGCAGTTGTTGTGTTTGATGGGTCTTAATCCAGGGAACCCCTGTTCTATGTATTGCAAAACAATGTGATCAATAATCAGAAGTCTGTTTCCTGATTTTGCTGCAGGAGAGGCGGTTTGCTGGCAAAAGGTGCCCTTGAATTGAATTTAGTTCTTCAAGAATCATAAGCAATTCTGAGCCTTTGATCCAATATTATTTTGTGCTGAAACTCTGGGGGTGGAGTGGCTGGTACTCTTAACATGATATTACGTAATGCAACATTTTAACATCTCAGTTCCGGGTATTCACAATTTTGTCTCGCTGCTTCTTCCATTTTGATGTCATCCATGGCTTTTGTTAGCAGTGGAGAACCTATAGGTTGAGTCTCTCAACAAGCAAAGCTTTGCGGTGTTGCTTCCGATTGCACATTTTTGGATTGCAGGTGGGGAAAAACTTATTTCGACGGTGCTCGTCGGGTAACACACGAAAATTCCTAGTCATGATTCTTTCATTTCATTCTAGATAACGTTTGTATTTCCAATTGAAATGAATATAAGTATGTGCCAATATACATGTATGTATTTATGTATACTGCATGCATTTGTAATGATCAATGAAATATATATAAATATAATTATTGAGCGTCCTTTTATTTGTCTACTTTTCTTGCCATATATCTGGAAATTTCCGTGTGCCATATTATAGAGCTTAAATTGGTCCACCAAATTAAACCTTTCATAGATGCAATCTCCTGTTATTCTTGTGAACATAAACTCTGTGTCCTGTCCATTCATGTGTCTGTAGTGCGACCATATACGTGTCTCGTCCAGGGCAAAGCCGATGGATATAACGATGTGAACTTTCAAATTTTAAGAGCATCATAATACGACAAAGGATTGACTACAATACCATATTTCATTCCATGTATTCTTTCATCTATCAGGTTTCTTTTTCTTTCTTTTTTCCAAGTTGCATGTATATAATATTTTAATTAGATGTAAAACTACCTCGTGAATATGAAATTTTTTCGTCCATTTCTCTTTCGATTTAATTAATTGAAAATTTCCATTTCCACTTGCAAGTTTCGATTTGATCAATGAAAGTATCAAACAGTTACTAATTTTTCAAAGGAAATAAATAAATGCTGACAAAGTCCAGCTCGGATGAAGGATACTCAGAGAGTGAAGGCTTGAAAATTAAAAAATTTAGAGTCGATGATAATAATTATGGATTAAATTTTGAAAAAGATTACTTTAATCAAAATCACTCTGTTTTATAATAAATTTTAAATTTTAATTTAATTTTTAAATATAATTTTAATAATACTAAAATTTAGTAAATGCATCAAAGTTACTTTTTAAATTCATAATAATTTTAAAAATAAAATTTATTAAATATGAACTAACCCTTTTTACAACTAAATAATTTGTTGACATAATAAAATGAAATTATTTTATAATTTACAACTTTTTTTAAATTAGAATTAGTATCATTTATCTTTATAAGTTTGAAAATATTTCACTTAGATGAGAATGTAAAAATAATCATTATTATTTTTTAAAATTATCTTTTACAATTATTTTTATACCCTCATGTATAATAACAAAATCACAAAATTGTTTATTTATCTTTACGGCTAAAATAGATAAATATTACTATTAAAAAATTAATTAAATCATTAATATTTATAATTAAAGATTAATAAAAAAATTCACGATCTTATCACTAATTATCTAAAAAAATAATTATTTTTATTTTTACTAAATCATTTTCATTGTTATAATTAAATATAATCTTTTTATTTGAAATAATGATTAAATATACTTTAATAACAAAATGAAATTATTATAATTAAAATAATATTATCAAATATTTAATGACTTCTTATTTATGATAGCCAATAAATAATTATTTTAGTAATAAAAATTGTATAGAATTTTATTATTATATAAAAGTATAAAAATTGTTATGAAATATAAATTTAAAAAAGGTAAATAATTATTTTTCTATTTTTATCACCTCAATAACATATCTCCAAACATTAATTGAGTCGAGTGTTATAACGAATCTCTTCAGTTGTGCTCTGCTAATAATGATACTATGCTTTTTAACCAAAGGCATAAATAAAGTAATGGGGCATCCAGGAAAGTCCATTGTGTCTAGGAAAGCAATTTATTTTTTTTTTTATGAGTCACGTGTCATCCTCTCAACACTTCAAATCTTCTATTGGCATGTGTAATAATTAAGAATAATTAATCATACCTCTCATCATTCACTAAACGTAGATTATCAATAAAACATCATTAATTCAATTCACTATATTACTATTTTAAGAGGATTATTGAATGACAAATGATATAATTTTTCTATTACATCAAATTGAAGCAT
The DNA here is from genome assembly GCA_035221805.1 of Trichilia hirta. Classification (NCBI taxonomy): domain Eukaryota; kingdom Viridiplantae; phylum Streptophyta; class Magnoliopsida; order Sapindales; family Meliaceae; genus Trichilia; species Trichilia hirta. The sequence continues at coordinate 3,593,018 of JAWDEX010000006.1, read as the reverse complement.
CTTCTAGTTATTAAGATCCTATCTTTTTATTTTTTTTCAAAGCTATTAAGATCCTATCTAAATAACATTCTTAATTAATACTCTAATAAACATAATCTTTGTTATTCGAAATACTTTGTATTATTATGAAGAAAAATTTTGATACAAAATTGTCTTATACTATATCATTCTCACCTAATATATTTTTGTGAAAAAAAAATCATTTATGTAAATTTAACCATTAGGAAAGAACAAAGAAACTACCAGAACCAACGACTCATCTATTGAACCTCATTACGGGTTGAACAAGTTCCAAGTCAACTGATAAATCCATGGAAAAAGCAAACTCAAAAGTCATTGATCTGCAAAACATACGATCATGGAATGGATGTCACTGTTGTTATGACTTACATGATTTTGTTATCGTTGTTACCAAATAATTAAATTTTAAAGATAGGAGTTCAAGGACTAGCATGTAATTTCACAACATAAGCCGACAAGCATGGCAATCCATCTTCTCATTATCTGAATCTTAAATCAAAGCGTACTTGTCAACAAACCAATTCATCGTTCCATGTTTTTTGCATTTTACAAAGATTCCGTATTCATTGCATTCTTCTTCTCCTTTATTAACTCCACAATTCTGAAATTACCATACTTGGATTTTGTTTCCGGGTTTTTGTTTTTCCAACACACTCACTCGTAAATCGTAGATACAATAGAATCCGTCAACCCCTTTTCTCACGTTAACCACCTTCTTTTATTTTTTAGACTAAAATTTTGAAGGAAAAAACACGTACGCACTCAAAATATACTTAAACAAACAACCTTTAACAACCCTCCCCTACAAAACCGCCTTTTTTTCCCCCCTCAAGACTAGCTTTCCTTCTCATATCCACATCGTCAAAAACGGTTTTCCGAATAGCCTTTTGAGTTTTTCTTTTTCCCTTCTCAATAGTAACAGGAGGTGGATTTTTCCTTAAATTTTCTTTTGAAGTTTCCGAATTTGAAAGAAGCGGGGGTGGTGCTTGATTAATTAGGGCCGTACACGTGGAGGGTGGAAATGGGGGCGGAGGTGGTAGTGACATGGGGTACGTGGGAGGAGCTGCTGCTTGGTGGGGCCGTTCTCCGTCACGGAACTCGAGACTGGAACCTTGTTGCAGAGGAGCTCCGTGCCCGAACCTTTTGCCCATATACGTTCACCCCTGAGGTTATTAATTAATAATATTAATAATAAAATAAATTATTTTTTTGGTAATTTTCATTTGTTTAATTTTATAATTAATTTACGGATTCATTTATTTAATTATATATTTTTTTTTCTTTCTGCTTGAATAAGATTCTGAATTGTTTGTTTAAATTTTAAAATCAAACGTTGTAATTTTGTCTTTATAATTGATTGGTCCTTTGTGTTTTTAATGTTTTACCCTTGTTTGTTGCCTTTTTTAACTTTTTAGCAGCCAGCGGGCCTACCACCCAAACCCGCCTCCATGTCCTTCAAATGTCAAAATTGCCCTTTATAATTGAAAGCTAAATGAAAATAAATTATTAATGAATAATTATGGTCTTTTTATTTATTTATTTATTCATTCATTTTTCCCATGATATTAGTGATTAATTATTTACGGGTTGACAATGTGAAAACCATGGATTGGGGGATCAATAAAAGGAAAAATGTTATGCCACAAATGGGTATATTTCTCAGATATATGCTTTGGAATTTTTATTCTCTTGGCTATGCATTTTTCTATGAATTCTATTATTATTATTTGTGTAAACTATAATTGATAGTGACGTAAAGAAAGAGCTTTTGTTAATAATGTTGTTACATTATTTTTTGTGGCAAATACATGTTGACTTTTGACGAATGTGTTAAGGATCATGCCTGGCTTGATCGATGTCATTATCAAATGTGCTTGCTTGCTTGGGAGGAAAAAAAGAGTTTTTAAGTACAGTTTGTGATTTTATTAATTTAGTGTTGAAGGCTAATAACTTATTTATTAAGTCATGATTATTTTATACCAAGTTTGACCGTGGAATTTTTTTCGCTTGCTACGGGAGGAAGTTGGTTGTGGTGTGAAAATTTTACATTAGATTTTTCAAAATTTAATATGTTTTATGGAAAGTTGTCGATGGTGGTGAACCACAGCCTGACCGTTGGATGAAAGTAGAACTAAGAGAAATCAACCTAAAGATAAATTAGTTACTGTGAAATTCCGCAGTGAGAAAATGAAGGGAGGGATGTTTACATATTGGTGATAATGATAGGACTGTAGTTGAGGATTAGCTCAGATGTCGCTGTTCTTTAAAGGGTGTACTGTTGAAGATCATTTTTTGGTTAGTTATCATAATATGTGGTTATGGATGGAGAGTTAATTGCTTAATACTCTTAATCTACTACTAAAGATAGTGACAGAATTTTCAACCATACTTGGAAAGCCAGTTTTAGAATCATTTCTTCAATTGAAGTGATGAAAGGGGAATTATCTATCGGCCACCACCTACGAATGTTCTGAATATTAGAATAGATTACTACTAGATTCTTGGTGGTATCTTTATGGAATTCTTTGATCAGTGTCAACTGGCTTTTCATAGTACATTCTTGTAAAAATAAATGTGCAAGCTTGTACAAAGTAACAAACAGATTTGAAAGTGCTCACCTAAATGAAAAAGGGGTGTAACTCCTCTCTGTCAGTCCTCCATGCTGAAGGTCATCTTTGATAATATTATGATTTATGGAGTCTATTGATATGATAACATTTTAAATCTTGCCATCACCCGACCCTTGGTTTTGTGGGCAGATGAACTGCCGAATTTTAATTGTACTCATATGTGATTAAACATGTTGATTAAATTTGGGGCACTACATTGACAGCATATTTGACTGTTATTTAGCATTTCTAATTACCATGCTGTCATTTCTATCCTTCAAGTTGTGAAAATTATGATTACATTCGATGATAAATTTAATGGTGATACCAGTCTAGTTTCTCAGTCCGTTCTTTTTACTCCAACATTCAATTCTAATGGGTGCCTTTCCTGATTGCAGGTGTGTAAGGCTAGGTATGAGGACTTGCAACAGCGTTATTCTGGTTGCAAGTAAGATAATTATTACTGTTGCTTTATGATGTTTAATCTTGGCTTTAAACATAGCTCCATGACTTAACCAATGGACTTAATGACCTATGTATTACTATTAGAAAAGATTGCTTTTATCATTCTTAGGTTCAATAATATCCCAGATCACTGCTTCAACTTAGAGAAAGATTAATTGGATGCTTGCATATTTCAGTGGTTTCTTTCTGAAATAGGGTGTTTGACATCTATTAAACATAATTTTATGTTTTTCTCCTTAGAGTTTGGTTTGAGGAACTGCGAAAGCAGCGAGTGGCAGAGCTTAGGCGTGCTCTCAAATTATCTGAAAATTCAATTGGGTCAGTAATTATCTTCATTCCCAATTAAGCTGTATTGATCATACAGTTCCTGTTCCTGTTCCTATTTTCTATTTGTTTGAAGACTACATCAATTCCTCCTCCTAAAGAAATATTTACTGCTGCATTGAAAGAGAGTTCCACCTTCTAGGATTTTCATCGGTCGTACAGAATAATTATAGTGCTAGGTTGTTGATGAGCATCAAAAAGGTTATTCGGAAAATGACAATTAGTAGGAATTGGACCACAATTCGTGGCAACTCATATAAACATGTTAATTTTAAATTCTTTAGTATGTTATGTTACTCATTTATTTTGTTTCAGGTCCTTGGAATCGAAACTTGAAACCCTCAAGGCTGGGAGAGGAGATGCCTGTCAAGTGGACAATTCCTCTAGCCAGACAGAATCACCTGTACCATTTCAGAAATCTGATGCTGTTGTATCTTCCAGTAAAGAGACGTCTAAGGATGGATTATCTGCCAGTAGTTTCACAAGAGAAGCCCGAAGGAATTGGTCATCTGAATCTCAGATTCCAACAGCAGCCCCAGCTGAAGAGGTGGAGACTAAGCCAGTAGGTTCGCTGTCTTCCAAGCAAGAGAAAGTTTCGCGCATTGAGAAGATGGTGGGGATTGTTTGTGGAGGACAGCCTGGGAGCTTGAGGAGGCAGAGGGGGAAGAGGAAGAGGAAGAGGAAGTACTATAGTAAGGATGTTAAGGAAGGAAGTGTTGGAGAAAGTGACTTTCTCTGTGCTTCTGATGCTATACCTGTCTCTTGCTGCAAGGAAAATTCCACCAGCATATCTGATCAGATTGCCAGATCGTCAGGTGCTGAAGGGCAAAGCAGAAGCTCAAGTAAGGATCGCATCGATGATATCGTGGGAATTTTTGAATCTGTTGCACAGAACGAAACGGCCTTAGTCTTCCGCCGTCGTCTTGATAGTCAGGTGAATATCTTATTTACACTCATGCAAAATGTGCTTATGCTTTGGCCTCATTATTTCCCGATTTTGTAGTCATGACTTGTTGGATAGTTCACTTTCGTGTCATTTCTTTAAACAGCCTGGTTTTAAGTTTATGCTATGGGAAGTGTTTATATATTACTATGGTCATTTGCATCATAGAGATTCTGCATAATCGTTTATAAAATAAATGAAGACTTCAGTATTGATATTGTGGAATCATCTCGCCATTGCATTTTGGATTCTCTTAAACAGAAGAGAGGAAGATATAAGAAAATGATTTTGCGACACATGGACTTCGACACCATAAGATCAAGAATTTCCAGTCATTCAATTGCATCAATTAAGGAACTCTTCCGGGATCTGCTGCTACTTGCTAATAATGCTGTAGTCTTCTATTCTCGAAACACCCGTGAATACAAATCTGCATGGCTTCTCAGAACCATCGTATTAAAAACCATGCTACAGCATTTGAGGGACAACGGTAGTAACCCAACTATTTCCATCCTCTCCTCGGGCTCATCCATGCATAAGCCTCCCGTGAAACCTCGAACAGCTCGCCCTGGTAGACTTAAAGTGTCATTAAAATTGGCAAATGCTGGGAATTCTGCGGATAAGCCCCCAAGTAAAGCTAAAAGAGCAAGCAATGCTGATTCTCCTCCTTCCATGGAATCCTTAGCCGTGACCAAGAAAATTTTTGATCGTCCAAGAAAAGTTGGACGTGGAAATGTCGGGCAACGAGCTGAAACCGCAACCAAAGGGAGGAAGAGAACTAGGTTTAGATGACAATGTATGCATCGTTGTATATTTTTGTATCTCCGTTTTAGTCCCAGGGATTCAGACATGTAACTTGGGCTGCTTACAAGAGTCTTCTGATGTACAAAATTGTTCATAACGTGACATTGATCAAACTTTTGTAAAATTGCAACTCGATAGAAAAAGAAAATCTCTTTTTATCTCTATTGGGCTTAGTGCCGAGGAATTGGGCTGAAACCTGTATATGAGAAACTTATTTAGAATGACAAACACAAGTTTATTTACAAATAAAAGTCCATGAATCAGATTTTAGATTATCATCAACTATGAATATGGACAAATATTTGACAATATATCATTCCATTTAGTTTCACCATCAAAAATAAATTATTTTTGAAAAGTTTTAAGTTTAAATTAGTCGATAATAATCATGAATGAACAATTCTTGATAGTTTTGGTACTAAATTTTTAGATTTGAATTATTCTTGACTTAAATTTAAATATAAATTTTTAACTATTAATTTACACAATTTAATGATATATAGGAATTCTAATTTTTCAGCATTAAATATAATTTAATAATTTTTAAACTTTAATCATTATATTATATAAATTCAATGATTAAAATTTTATATTTAAAATTAAGAAAGAAACATTCTTTTTTAAATATGTAAATTTTTGTAGGACATAATATTTAGGAGTGCGTTGTGAGAACAACAGAAGTGCATATTTATGTATATCCAAGTCATAGATGATGTGCAATTTATGAAACCCAATTTGAAAAGATACTTCGTCCACACAATCAACACAAAGAAATGGTTGGCGTTACTACATTGCCTTCCATTATGATTCATTTATACACTCTTTAACTTGATGCATATCTTTATAAAAAAAAATAAATAAATAAATAAAAAGAGGCCAACCAATAATGACAATATTAAACTTCACATCATTCACAAAACCAATCAAACAATGACAGGAACGAATTGTTAAGAATTTGTCTGATGGGATTGCCCTCAGGCTTAGTTTGTCCTTGAACAGATATTACTAGAAAGTCAAAATTAAGTGACTTAAGTTATCTATAAAATGAATAATTAGTGGATGATTAATCAAAATCACCTTTTTTCTTTTTTAATAATTAATTTTGTTATGAAAAGTTTGTCTGATAGATACAACTTTTATCAAGAAATCAACCCAATTTACAAGTTATGATGATTGATGAAATGAAATTAATAATTACCGTCAATTATAATATGGATATACAGTTATGTAAACTGTGAACAACACGATTAAGGATAAGAGTAAGAGGTCCATTCCTCACATATTAACCGACAAATCCTATACGATTAAGAAATATTGGTGTATATGCATGTTATATTTATGTATAGAATAGACTGAAATCTGCACATAAGTGTAAAGGGCCTCCAAGTTTTGTCGTTGGTTCTGGATTCAAATTTAGGTAATTATTTTTATTTGATAATTTACTCATATCAAACCACTTATTAGATGATGGCTTTTAAATTGCATGGACTCTATTTCATAAAATAAAAAGTTTAAATGTTAATTTTAAATATAAAATAATATGTTATTTATTAAATAAAATATCTGTTTGTTTATCGTTGGGTAATGTAATTTTTTTTATTTAAATTATGATTGATACGATTTTTTTAATTTTAAAAATGTACATCAGCTTAAATTGATATTATATTAGGCTGATACTCTAAATTCACTGTTAAAAATTATATGATATAAATTAAACCTGATACTATTAATTAAATAAAAATATAAAGTAAATTGGTAATTGCCAAAATAAATCGGGGACTGGTTGGAACTATTTAATATATAATATTAAAAAAATACCACTCTTAAATAGCATATGTTTATTAAAATTATTAGATAAAATATTGTCACGATATATTTACATACAAATTTATTGAATAAACAAAACAGCTATTTAGCTTATTCTATATTAAATTACTTTTTTATTCAAAACAACTTCTAAAATTTCCTTTCCGAAATCTCAACCTCTACGTCAACAACCAGCTCATGATTTCTTGCTTCTCCAATTAATTAATAAATTAATCCCAAACCACCACGTATTCACAACATCCAATTCTATCTATTATTAATTAATTAAAACTATTAGCCTTCAATACTATTATTAGTAGTAAGGAATCCCCATGTTCCCTTATGCATCCGAGGACAACAGTGTCCCATCCTCGTACGTGGATCGTGTATAAGCATTTTGTTTCTAATATAATCTAATTTATGTTAAAATATATATTTCGTAATTCCAAACAGCATTGGATGCAAGCCACGTGGAACAAAAACCCAAGTCAAGCGGTGCGGACTATTCAGTGTAGTGTGTGGACCGCACCATCGTCCATCTCAATTCATACCCAAACATTAACAACTCTTAGACAAATCCCAACCAAACCCATCTAAAAAAAAATTGGGGTCAGACAGCACCCATGTTGTAACAACCTACATTTTTTTATTATGATTTTGATTTTCTAAATATTTTTTTATTATATTACTTAATTTTTTTTGTTTTTATTTTTAAAATTATAACCGACATATGTATGGTGAACTAAATGCAACTTAGTTTTGTCCATATTGTATGTAACTATTTAATTGGAAAACATCCCTACTTGCCCCCAAATGAAAATATTCTTCTAAAATGTGGAAAAACAATTAAATTACAGATGTTTCTGTTAGAAAACACTTTTTCAGAATAAAACCAACTTGATGTGCTACAATTTATATAATAGAATAAGACATTTTGATTTTGATTTTGATTTACATAAAACAATCTCAATAATTTTTTATCAATATATAAAAATATGTCAAAAAATTAAAATTGTTTATTATTATTTATTTTACACAATATATAATTGAAACTGTCAGCTTAAACAATACAAAATTCCTTGATTTATTAATCTTTTTTCCATCTGGTTGTGCCAGGCACTGGTTTTTGCAAGATTTATTAAAAAAATTATAGGAACGAAAGTGGAAGAGAGTTGTTGCCTTGTTGGGTTGGGTTGGGTTTGATTTGGTCCACTATCATGACACGTGTTAGTTATTGCACAATTGGTTGTTGAATTTGGTGGTAATGAAGATTTGGTATTCGTGGATTGTGCAATGGTTAGAATCCTGTGATTCGTTGACATTAATTCCAATGAGTTATGCAAAGTATCTGTCACGCTAGCGTATATTTTAAAAAGTGAGATTTGGTGCAATTGAAGAGGATTATAAAATTTACCAAAAATGTAGATAATTTGTAATTGGTATGATAATTTATTGTAAATTAAAAGGAAGGAGTGGAGAGCTTAAATATATATTCAATCATGTATTTATTTCAAATAAAATACAGGCAAATATTAAAAAATATAATTTATTTAAGAAAAATGTATATTTCAGTAAATAATTTGCTAATTTACTGAAGAAAAGCCATTGAAATTGTCTAGAATTTTTGGCAAATTACATAAAGACCCTCAAATATTAGTAAATTAATAAATTGAAAAGTCAAAAGGTTTATTTTATTTAATATGAGTCCTTAAAATTGATTACTTATACAATTAGAATTTACAATCTTAAATTCGATAATAATTTTTTAAAATAAATTGTACCTCATTGATTTCCTTTTTTATAATATATTTTATAAAATTTTAATCTTTTGATTAATTTTTATTTTGTTTATTCCTTGTAAAATAATAAAAAAAATTCTTAAATAATATTGTTCTAATTGAAATAGCCAAGTTAATTTTGGATCTAACTACAAAAATAAGGGGTCAAAAGATAAATTTTCTCTTAAAACAGTCTTTCAAAAAAAATTATTTTTAATTTTTAAGGTGAGATTATGGTGTAGGAAAATGTAAAAATATAAAATAAAATAGGCAAATATTAATAAATTAAATTTATAGAATTATAGTAATTTTTTATTTTTAAAAATGAAAAAATTATTATAATTCTCTCTCTCTTTCTTTATTCATAAAATGTCTAATTTGACATAAAATTAAATCAATTTCATTTAGTAATGATAACATATTTTGAATACTATATTTTAAAATTTTTAATTAATTTTTATATTTAGAATTCTAATTGTATATTGCAATTAATTTTATTAATGGATAATAATTTAAGAATTTATATAACATAAAAATAAAAGTAATTTTTTATTTATTATTTTATTAAAATATAAGGATCTATATGTAATTTAGCAGCATTTGGAGATTCACGCCAATCAAGAGTTGAGTAGATTTAATAAAATTAGAAATCCGCAGATAAATCCTGTCGTGTCCAAGTCTAAGATTAATTTAATTAATCATTTAAAGATTCGTTGAGGCAGGATTGATTCTCGAGACTTTTGTCTTTGTCATTAAACGTCCAACCTACGAAAATATCCAATAACCAATCAAAATTTTCCTCGTATATGTTTTTATCTTAACTTAACCTATAAAAATAGGTTCAATATTCAATGTTCTGCTTCTCTTTCTATTTTACGCATCGACCCCAGTTTCATATTTTAATTTATTTTCCAATCCCATTTTCCCCATATACACTGCATAATATCCCTTCCACAATTAATTAATTTTAAGAAGATATTCTATGAATATCTATCGATTCCTACGCCATCACTCGTGCAATGCAATGAATAAATAAAAAGTGAAATTTTGTACAAAACGGTGCGACGAGCTTTCTGTTTATTAAACCACATGCACGTTTGGCTATTTCTTACGTAAAATGTTTAACCCATTCATGTGAAGGACGTGAAGAGAAATCTACCCAATACTAATTGTAGCAAAATCTTTTAAAACTTGCAAATTCATATACTTCCCGTGGTAATCATGACTTCGTCCCGTCTGTTTCGTCCATCTAAAGCCGATGATACCTCCAATTACTTGCACTGACAATGCCCGGCCCTTTCCTCAAACGGTAATAAACAATTTTGTTTTTATCAAACTGGATAAATAATTATTTTCTATCATATTATTTAATTAATTATGGAATGAATAACAATTGGAAAAATTAGGGCATCCATTATCCCTAACTATTTTCTTATCTTTACGTTGGTTACGAATCGTCCAAAATATTCTACTATCCATAACTCAAAAAACAAAAACCCACGATGTAATGTTCTTTTTTTTAATCGACTCTTTGAAATTCGATGACCCCACAATTTTGTAGTCATTTTAATAACCTATCCGAAAATCCAGTAGTGTTGACATCCATTGGTCATCAAACTTAAATGATCTATCGAATATCATTGACTATAACAACACATTGTTGACCTTCAATTGCGTAGGAATTGACTAATTGTTGGATCATTATTTCAAAACAAAAAAATGATGTCCTATGAAAAGTATTTGAAATACTCGTTTCATATAATCAAATATTTATGAGGACATTAGATAACAATAATTTTAAAATAAAAACTTACATCCACTCTTTTTTTATAAAATTATTTTTATATTTTTATATATAATAATAAAATCTAACATAATTATTTATTTATAATTTATTATTAAAATATATACTTATTTACTATTTTAAATAAAAATTAAAAAAATATTTAATAATTAGAGAAAAATATAATAACAGCACTACTATTCTTGTTCTTGAATATATTAAATCATTATTACTTTCACGTAATCAAATATAACTTCATAACTAAACAAGATTAAAGAAGAATTAAAATACATTATTAAAAAAAATAAAAATAAAAATGTTAAATATTACTTTATTTTAATTATAATAATAACTAAATATATATTTTAACAATAAAAAATAAATAATGACATTAAATTTTTATTGTTATATATAAAAGTAATTATAAAATATATTTTAAAAAGAAGTGTATATAGTGAAATGTCTCCAAACTTCAAAGAAAATGATAATAATTTCATGCAAAATTATTAGAGATCTGGACCCGTAAAAAACAATGGACCATACTGGAATTTTAGACCAAATAATGATTAATAATGTCAGCTGGAGCTGGAAAGAAATCAGCCTTTTGAAGTCTTCGCAAACGAGGATAAAATTTTACAGCTAAACAAGAAGCAACAGCTCATTTTACTCGCATCAAACTTGCTATGTTTTTCTTCAAACAGTTTACTAAAGTCCCATAAAAAAAAATAATAATAATAAAAAATTTTGTAACGTCCATATGTAGTTATAAAAACAAGTTATCGGAAGTAATATATATTATTTTACCAAAAATTATAAAATATACGTAAAATTTTTTTAAATAAAAATAAATTTATAATTTTATAAATTAGGAGAAAAACAAATACTCCCATAATATATAGAAATATCAATTATTCATTATAGAAAATTTATGCAAATATCTCTTATAACTTTTAAAAATATCATTTATCTCTTATTAGAATATTTATGACAAATAATTTTAAAAAATAATAAATATCCTCTTATAATAAGAATAGATATACTAATTTTTATTATATATGCTCGTAACAATATTATTGACTTTTATCATACAAAATTTTAAAAAAATTATTAAAATAAATAATTGAATTATTTTTTAAAAATATTGATTATTATTATCTATTTTTTATTTTTGATTACTAATTTTAATAATAATTGGGTACATCTAATTTTTTATAAAATACTTAATAATTTAGATCAAGTTAAGCCAATAATTTATAATTTGTTTATAATTTATGATATTTTAAACTAAATTTATTAATTTAAACCTTAAAATTATATTATGAAATATTTGGATCAAATTTATTAAATATATTAAACAATTATAATACTTTATATTATAAAAAAATTTAAATTATAATTTTATATTTATTAGTACTTTAAAAAATAAATTTATCAAATACTAATTTAAAGATAAATATTACCCTTAAATATTATACAATATCTGTCCATATTAGAAGAATATACTCTTCATATAAAGGACACTACATGGTCAAAGTTTTCAAAGATTATGCGACATCGTTGTTATGAAAATTCGATGCTCGTTTGCTCTGCACATAGAGTAACAACAAATATAAAAATTTTGACAAAATTAATTTAATAAAATTGAACTAAAAAATTATAATTTAAAATATATTTTAATGTCTTAAATTACAAATTTTTTTATTTACAATAATAATAAAGACATATAGATGAAATTATTATAAATTATCAGTTCAGTTTGATCTAAATTATTAAATATATTATATTTGAAAAAAATTAAATAAAATTAATTATAATTAAAAATAAAAATTAGATAAGAATAAACAGTAAAATTTTAAATATTTTATTTTTAAAAAACAATTCAATAATTTATTGATTTCATATGTCTTTAAACTATATTTAAAAAATAACTTAATAATTTATCAATTTGAGTAAAAATATTTTGATATAAATAAATATATTATATCTAAATTTAATAATTTTAAAATTTGAAGAACTTATGTAATAAAAATTAGTATTACTTTTAACTATTTATATGACAAAAATTATTATCTTTATTTTTATTAAGAGGAAAAGTTTGTTAATTCTCTAAATTATAAGAGTGTTTGTTATAAATATTTTAAACAAGAGTAAGTTATATTTTTAAAATTATAAAGGGTATTTATTATAAATAATTTAATAAAAAGTAAGTGGTATTTTTAAAAACTATAGGGTATTTATTTTTCTCCCTTTATAAATTGTATATACCATATGTTTATATTTCTTCAATTTTTTTTCAACTTCCATGTTATGATACGTATATTTGTATTGTAGCGTAGACCTGAGCGTCCAAAATGGTACCAAATTCTAGACGAGGAAACAAGAGTCAGCATTACAGATTGACGTGGTTAGCCTCGATAGAACCGAAAAAATAAACAAACATTGTTTCGCACACCGGTGCTGAAAAGATAAACGGCATGGTCATCATTTGCCCACAAAGCTGGTTTCTTTATATGGGCGCCCCCAATTTCCAGCGCGCCAATTTAATTACTGTTCACCACTTAATTAATTAAATGAGAGAGGAGTTTAAGAAATTTGAAAGTGGTTAATGGGTTAAATTAATAAATGACGGCCAATGACAATCTAGGACGGTAATAACGAGAACAAAGACCACGGCCATAAAGTGGCAGCTAAACAAAATCCCAGCTGGCGCAGGTTCATCTAAATTAGAATAAAAGACAAGGCAAGATCAATAAAAATAAAATATTAAAAAATGCTTGAGTAAGGCTGAAGGAGTCCGCGTTGCTATGGCTTTATGTCGTACCGATGTTCAGGTAATAATACGTAAGTCCCTATACTATTATGTATTTCAAAATAATAGCATAGTTCGTTTTTCTCTCACATATGTCACTAACCTTGTGGAAACCCGGGGCAGTCTTTAGCATCAAGTTGGAGTTTTGTTGGTGAAAATGTGTGATTTAGTCAATTCAGTAGTGCTTATTGCTCTTGCATAAGAAATCATGAACGATAAAGCATTTTATACGATTACGGTATTTTCGTATATGTACAAACAGACGACACGGAGACTCCACTTTGGTTTGGTCTGCGTAAAACCGAGTTCTAAAACTCATCTCTTGTCACTGTTTTTTCGCTCCCGTCGGCCGGTGAAAACCAAAACAACGAAACAGAGCAAAAATAAAAATAAAAGAAATAAAAAAAAAAAAAAACAATAAGCAGAGCTTTTTAGACTTCGCTTAAAACATGGAACCTCCCATACACTCGTATGTCGACTAGCTCTTCTCCTATATAAATACAAGCGCCCCTTCTTTCTCTATCTCCATTCAGAACTTCTTATTTTTTTCTATATTTACGCTTTACTTTTGGTTTTCTTCGTGATCTCTAATTTTGATGAGACATTAATACTTGATCGACTATCTACTTCCGGTCGTCTATTCGGACAGTCATTAGATCATTCCGTTTCTCAGAGCTCTATGTAGCTACGCCTTGCTCATTTCCGATCTTCGTTTTTGTTTATTGAAGGTATTTGAGTACTAAATTTGTGAAATTACGTAATATTGATTATATTCGTTTGCTTATAACGTAATATTGATTATATTCGTTTGCTTATACCGTGATTATGTTGTAGCTGTGACAGCGTTAAAATGTTGTCCGTTCATATGTTGAGATTCAGTTTAGAATTTAAAGTTGTGGCTGTGAATGAAGTGTGCTTGAGTTTACTGTTCCTATTTAGTTTCTGTGTTCCTCTGTAGATCTAATGAAATGGTAAGAGATTTGTTTTTCCTATTTTTTTGGCATAGATTTTCTCCTACAATAGAACGTTTATTTTCCGCGAATATGTATTTTCATTTTTCATTTTTCTCCTACATATATATTTTCATTTTTCGTAGTTTTTTTTCTTAAATATTCACCTTATTATTTCTTAATTTGTGTCAAAATGAGAAAATATGATGAATTTTTTGATTTTCTGGAATTGCTTCAGCTCTTTCTGTCTAAAACAAAATCTCAGCTTATGTGAAGATCTGGAAACGTCTATTGTTAAGTGTAAATAAACTGTTTATTATTTTTTATTTTTTCGTTTTTGAACTTTAAATTTGATAGTCTAGTTGGGTAAATATGTTTGCTAATTTTGCATGCCTTATCGAGTCAGGGTTTTTCCTTTCTTTTTTTAAGATTTAGTTTACCCTTTTGTGACAGCATAAATGCTCAATTACACATGCTAAAAACACTTTAACATCTTTTTGTGGGATTGAATAGTTCGTTTGTTTCATGCGTGATGTGTGTGTTTGATTTGTTGATTTTATACAACATTTTTCTGTCTACAACCACCACCCTCTTGTCCGAGTTACTGAGAAAACTGAGGGAAAAGGAAGGCAAAAATAAATATATTCAGTGGCCAGAGCATCGATTGTAGTTTTGCCTGGTGAAATTAAGCCTTCAAATGTTTATGTTATCTGCGTTTTTCTTCTTCTTCTTAAGTTTCTGGGTATTTCAATTTGTATGACGTTGTTTCATTTTAACTTGTTTGGTTACATTATTTTAGTAGAAAATGGAGTTGGTTGTTGCTGAGCAGGAATTGCTTCCATTTAATTTTATGTGCTTCATTGCAGCTTGTTATGAGAGTGATATAGAAGCCTCGGCTGTCTATGAAGTCCATTAAAACATGGAAATTGCTGAAACGGAATTCTTTCTCTGATGGGGTAAGGCCAAAGGCCTTTCACTTTAAATTTTTGAATAAGCTGCAGTATGATTATCTATTTTTTTTCCTCAATTTAAAACCTTTGTGCAGGCAAAATTTGGAGTAAAGATGAAGCAACTACAATTTATGGGAATTATGTGTACAGTGATGTTGTTTGTTGTATATAGAACCACGTATTATCAATATAGACAAACGGAGGTACTACAATCTCGTTGATTACTGGATGTTCTAATACTAGCAGTCGTGAAATTATGACACTATTTCAGCAATTTCAGCAGAAGTTGCATATTGGCTTTACTGATGCATTTGATTAGTTGAATGGATTACCTATCTAGTGGTTTAGCAAGACACAAATTAATGAACTCATATGATTGTTCAATTGGGGGGTTACAAGTATGTCTTGGAACTAGAGCAAGTTTAGAGCAATCACCAGTCACTAGTTGTGTCAGTAGATCATGTTTAGGAGTTATAAGAGCGTTTTTCTGATATCTGAAATTGGTTTATCTCTTTGTACGTTGTGATGCCTTTTCTTTCTTTTCTTTTAACCTCTGGCTTTTGAGTTCGCTAATTTATGTTCCTCCTATCAGATGGAAGCAAAATTGAATCCCTTTGACAACACAAAGGTAAATATTTTGGTACTGCTACTTAATTGCCAATGTAGATTTCCTATTCTTTCACTTTATCTGATTTATTAATCCTGAAACCAATGATCTTCTTGTGATTTACACTCATTCATTGAGGCATGCAAGTTTGAAAAATTTATTTGCCCAATTCATTACTTGCATGAGATTGAATGATTGGATTTGGATAGTTGTCCTGAATATATCTTATGCTTTGACTCTAGGAGATAGGATTCAACTCCGCAAAGTTAAAAAGTTTGCCACATGGTATTATACAAGCTAGATCGGATATGGAATTAAGGCCTCTATGGTCCACAAGTAGTTCAAGATCAAAGGTTAGATTCCTATCCAATCATGCTCCGGTATCAACTTTGATGCCTTTTTCTGAATACTATACTGATTGTTTTTTTGGTAGGACTGAAAATCAATAGATGATTGATGAATTGCTAGTAGTCCTTAATGAGTCCAATAGACATTTGCTCATTCTACTGGAGTTGTGTCAGTTGTGCAAAATTATCATATATTTTACTATTATCTGAGTTCTAGTGGTTTTCAAGTGGCAGGTTAGTATTTCCGGCAATCATAACTTGCTGGCAATTCCCGTTGGTATTAAGCTAAAGGAAAATGTTGATATTATTGTCCAAAAGGTATTGCATTTTGGATTTTCTAATATTTGATATGCCATGGACTTAAAATTCCTTTTCTTAATTTCATTGAATTCAGTTCCTTTCAGAGAATTTTACAGTTATTCTGTTCCATTATGATGGAAATGTGAATGATTGGCGGGATCTTGAGTGGAGTGACAAGGCTATACACATAGCTGCTCAGAACCAAACAAAATGGTAAGGTTGACTGATGCTAAAAGGCTTTGTAATATCAAATCTTGTGACTTCTACCTTACTGAAAATGGTGGTTGATATCTTGTTTTTGAGTGGTTTTATAACTATGGTGTGAATTGTATAGCTTTCTAGTGAGTTAGGAAATAAGGTTTATCTCTTAAATCTTCATTTGTGAAAAAATAACTCAATAGCATACACAATCAACAGAGAAATTTGACTGTAGGTATTCTGTTATTTCTTAACTCTTAACACCCTGGTTCATGACCATCTATGAGAAAAATATAGCCTGAAGCTGCCAATGTATGACATGTTATACCCTTGTTTGAGTGGTAATTGAGTGAGTTATATAGTGGCAGTGGCTTAGATCTTTGGATACTTGGTACTGATAATTTCATTATTTCCATATTCTGCATATGTGGATACCTATTGAGTGATGGTTCCTGTCCTGTGCCATTGCTTGCACCTCTTACTTTGGGTTGGGATTATTGAGTGTTGGCTGATTTGTTACATTGAGAATAATACTAATCCTAAGATTGCATGTTTTTTTTTTCCTTTTGGGGATGTTCTTTTTTCCTTTTCAGGTGGTTTGCGAAGCGCTTTCTGCATCCAGATGTCGTGGCCAAGTATGACTACATATTTCTTTGGGATGAAGACTTGGGGGTGGAGAATTTTGATCCACGAAGGTACTATCAATTGGTTTCTGTAACATGTATGCTTATAACATTCTGGTTGTTGACATTCATTTTTTCCAAAATGATATGTATATATACTTTGTAATAATCAGTTGTTTATAGATGCACAACTGTCTTGTCGAAGACAAGAATCTTAGTTAATGGCTTAGAACCAGTAAGTACACTGGCAAATTGACATTGAATATTAAATGTTTGTACCTTCTGATCCTTCAAAAGAAAAAAGAAGGAAAAGGAAAGCAGATTGCTGGCATTTAAAATAATTTAAACTGTTGACTTAGATATCTTCAAAATTTTGAGCATCTTCTGGTCCAGATAATTTGAACCATTTTATCCATGATCAACAAATTATAAGCACAGTCTCATCAAATTGATTTCTGGCATCCAATGCCTGTGATGCCATTTTATCCATTATCCATTATCCATTATCTTCCTTAGTAATCTATGCTCTCGAAAGACTTAGATTCCTTGCTGTAATGATTTAAAAGCACTTGCTATTCTGAGTCGTTGCTTTTAGCATGATGAAAAATCTTACCATCCTTCTGAGGAAGGTGGAAAATGAATGCTCAAATTAGTAGTATCTTGGTTTCTTGTTGTTTTCTATA
This sequence comes from Trichilia hirta, assembly GCA_035221805.1. NCBI lineage: Eukaryota > Viridiplantae > Streptophyta > Magnoliopsida > Sapindales > Meliaceae > Trichilia > Trichilia hirta. Next base: position 3,575,018 of record JAWDEX010000006.1, on the reverse strand, counting down.
GAACTTTGTTGTATTCATTTGACAACTAATTTGCCTGTCCTATGTGTAGAGCGAATTGATTGATTAATGTCTCTATTCTCGCTCAGATACCTAGAAATTGTAAAATCAGAAAGCTTTGAGATATCACAGCCAGCATTGGCCCCAAACTCAACAGACATTCATCACAAATTTACCATTCGTGCTAGAGCGAAGAAGTTTCATAGGTGAGTATGATGGGGCGTGAAGTTATTGATTAGAACCTACATTTCAGAACTAGTTAAGTTTACATGAAAATTATTTGTGAAATGCAGACGAGTGTATGACTTTAGAGGTAGTGTGAAGTGTACAAATGTCAGCGAGGGGCCACCATGCACTGGGTAAAGGTCTTTGACTCATATAAACAAGGAATACCTTTTTTTTTTCTTTTAAATCTTTTATTTTAATTTTGATTTCTCCAACACATGTATTGAATAATCCTTCCGGTTTTGGTTGTGTAAGCATTGATGGTAATGAATTGGAAGATATTTTTCACGTGTACTTTAATGATGAGTATAATTCTAGTTTTGTTTATTTTTAATAAATTTCTAGATTTGTGGAAGGTATGGCTCCGGTTTTCTCAAGATCTGCTTGGTATTGTGCTTGGCATCTTATACAGGTAATTATATATTTGTGCTCCTAATCAAGATGAGATAGCATGAACAAATATCTTTGTACAAATTTTTTGAAGCAAATTATACTTTTTTCTTAAAGCTTACTGTTACAAGTGCTGTTTATCCTTGAGACTTTGCATTTGAAGCAAACTCTTGATCTGATGAGCTTTTAGCTAGATTTAATTTTAGATACATACCTGCTTTCTGGAGTGAGCATCACCATTTTCTCAAGTAGCCTGCCTTGTTTTGAGTCTATAAGTTTGTCACAGAGCTGCTTTTGTTTTGTTCAGAATGATCTTGTCCACGGATGGGGAATGGATATGAAACTTGGATATTGTGCACAGGTGAGATTCCCTTATATGTGTTTCAGACAAGGATTAGATCTTCTTTCCGTTTTTTTTTTTTTTTTTTTTTATTTTTTTTATTTTTTTGGACTGGTCTTATGTTAAATGATTACTCTGGAGGTTTCGAATTCATGTGCGCTATGTTAGCTTTTTCTGATGGTTTTCTTTTTTCTTTTTTTTCTCATTGCTGATTTCATTTTTTTCTTATCATTGATTTTAATGGAATATTTCTATTCTTTAGGCCTATTTATAATTTTGTGATATATCAGTGGTGCACCTTTTGCTAGCTTGATTAAGCACGTAAGCTAACCCATAGAAGCCCTTAATTTGCTTTGCATATTATGAAGTAAATGTTTTAGGATAAAAATAATTTAAAACAGGTGTAAAATCTGTAGAAATAATAAAAAAAGAGTGATTTTTGTGAAGCAAGTTGCTTGATAAAAGAAAAACCTTTAGCAACCTGTGTCACCACTACCATCTATCTCATACCTTATCCTACGGCTGTTGGCATCCTGAAGATTTTACTGTGGAATCATGATTTCTACTAGGATTTTTTTTTTTTTTTTTTTTTTTTTTTTTTTTTTTTTTTTTTTTTTTTTTTG
>JAWDEX010000006.1:3561910-3573343 GCA_035221805.1 Trichilia hirta | reverse complement strand
GATCTTATGTGCGACCCAATAGATTCTCGAAATATTGACAATAATACTATAATCTACTTATAGTACTATAAGTCATGAGCATGTCTAACAACACATCACAACTACCTAAATTATAAAAATGTGAATAATTTAACATCACCTTAATTTGTAACTAATATTACCGTATAATTTAATCCCTTTATTTTTGATACTTAATTAAATACGAGACATAAAATGTGTCACTCTCGTGAAATTTATTCTTTATGATTTTTTAATATCTAGAGTATAATTATCTAACTAAATAAGATCAATATCCGTATATTAATTTATTTGAGCATGGTTGTGTATTTTTATAATTATACTTAGTCAAAAGGCCAAAAAGTATCACTCTTATTATATAGGAGGGACAAATTCTATCTTGATCAAACATATTCTTTTATATAATTTATAATATATCCAATTATTTTTTTTTTATAATCTATCATATTACAGATGATATTTAAAAATATCAAAATATATCATTTATCATGTTGGGAACCATAATAATTTCAAGTCAAAGGATCACATATACTATTATTACTATGAGAATCACTTATAATACTTATATAATAATTCATGTAGTGTTCTCATAACGGGTTAATCCAATACATTAGTTCTCTAACTTGTACTCATGTGTTGATTTATATCTCATATCATAACACATCTCATGTTGTCATCAATTACTACACATACTAGTCTTAACATATTATCATTACACTATATATAACAACACTTGACTAAGAATATTTAAGAATAATGTTCAATTAATTAAACTTTCTATTTTAAGGACATTATTAAATTTATTAAAACACACAAATATGTAATAATAAAATATTATATTATATTAACAATATCATGATATATAAATATTCTAAAATATACAAAAATATGAATGGATTTTAGGGTAAATACCAACATTTTAGGCATATTTATAATGCATAAATTGTATTAAATACTATTTAAAATTTAGAATTGATAAGATTATTAATATATATGTCGTTTAGACTTTAAAAACATGAGCAATAAGGCTATAAAGTGTGAGGAATAAGGAGAGAGTGAATTTGTTTTATTTAAATATTTTTAATATGATTTATGAAAGCTTATTCCCTTTTGAATCAGAAAATAGTTTTATTATTGTTATTTTAAAAGTAAATGTGAATGGTCATGGTTTGTGATAATTGTTCGATACATTGATTTATGTATATGGCTAGGAGGTTAAGTATGAGATTGATTATTTTACCAAAATAATTTGATTGTAAATACTTTGATATTAGATTTTATTAATTTCACGTGTGATTAATGTTACAATGATTTGGCCGAAGAGCCAGTTTTAATTGATTAAATTTTATGATTTGTTTAGTTTTATGATATTAATAATGGCTGAAGAGTCATTTATATCTATAGAGATTAAATAGCCTAGCAGCGAGCCATAGTAATGGTCCTAGGTGAGTGAATGTACCGTTGGGACTAGTATAAGGGGAATTACTATTTATTTATAGAGTAACCTATTAGGTAAGAATATCAAAAATAGACACGAGTGGATTCATATGTTATTCATAGCCAATATCAGTGATGCAGAGATTTTATAAAAATAATCATAGTTTTTTTAAAGTCAAATAATATCATTTTATTTTCCGTGTATAAGTTTTATATAATAATAAATAGGTCATTGACAACTTAAATTTGCATTTGACCAGAATAAATATTGAGAAAAGATGTTAGTCCAATGATTTTCGAATAGCAGATCATATTTTCTTTGAAAATAATTTTTTTTATATTCATAAATATTCTTCTTAAATGATTTTCATATAACAATTCTATAATATATATATATATATATACTCACTCTTACATTTCAATTTCGAACAGTTAGTTAGAGGTGGTGATAATTACTCAGAGGTTTAGAACTTTAGGTATATACCTACCTGACTCACCGCTTTCATGTTTGCATTCACTAGGATGAATATGAAATAATATAATTCTTATTATTTTGTAAATTGCTTTGTATTTCTTTAGGATGTAAAAATATTTATACACTGTTAATTTGTGAAATGATTAGAAATGTAATTTATGGAGTTATGCTGATGAAATATTTTGAGAAATAATTTTAATATATATATATATATATATTGAGAAATGAATAAGTACTTGAATACTTTAAAGATTTGAGAGGCATATTCTGAATTTAAAATATATCTCGAGAATTTATGATAATTTTCACGTGTGAACCTTATGGTTGAGGGTGTGACATTATAACTTTTAAAAATTTGTCTATTAAACCAATTATGCTATTTTTTTTAAAGCTATACGTATATTCAGTTGAGTTTTTAAGTAGAATGTATTGAAATAAACTTATTATAGGTATAACTTATTAAAATAGAACTTTTAACCAAAAAAATATTAGTTGTTTGATTGTTATAAATAATTGAAGTAAAAATTGCACAATAACTTTAATAAAAGTTTTTAAAAATTATGTTAAAAAAATGATAAAATTTTTAAAATAAAATAAGAGTATTTAATAATTTAATATTTAAAAAAAAAATAAAAAGATTTTATTGTCAAAAACTCAAATTTTGAGTTTTTTCTAATAAAAGTAAAATAATTTTTTCAATTATTTAAAAGTCGACAACAGTGAAATAATATAAAAAAGTTTAAAAAGTTTTGACAATAAAAAAAACATTTTAACTAATAAAAATAAAATCAAACAAATACTAACATATGTGTGTGTGTATTTTAAAAACTCTATTTATAAAAAATTTTACTCCCAAAAATTTTTACTTGAAAAGTTCGAACTCTATTATCTCTATCAAGACATGAGTAGATTTTATAAAATTGCAAAAGCTTAGTTAAAAACATACTTTATTTCATCTTGTATGTTGAAATATGGATTTAATTTAATTAATCTTCTAATATTAGTTGGGAAAGAATCGTTTCTCTTAAGCTTTTGTCTTTCTTTAAAAATCTCTAACCAATGAAATTTATTTCTCATAATAATAGCCAAATCAACTATTCCCTCCCACAGGATCGGTCCATTATTTACTACAATAATTTACAAATATAATGTATGTTTCTATCTTGAAACCTATAAACCTATGTTTTTTTAGACTTTGACCACTGGCTTTTATAATTTTAATAGTTTGGGTTGGTTTTAATCTTTAAACCCCCCACCCACTCAAGTTTCTAATTTTCATATTTTTTCCACCCAATTTTCACACCTAATGTCACTCCCATGACATTCATATAGTGAATTGAATTTCACTAAAGCAAAATAACTTCCAAATCTTCCTAACCATTATTCTACTACAATAATTATTGTTTAATTAATTTTATCAAGACATTCCATGAATATCTATCTATTCCTATACCATAACTCATGCAATGTAATGGAGATTCATTTTAATAAAAAGTGAAGATTTGTTTTCACGGACAAGAACGTTGCAAATAGTTTTTCGTTGCTTAACTTGTAAATTACAGTTTTTCCTTTATTTTTTGGTTTAATAAACAATTAGCTATCTGATTTTTTAAAAATTATCTGATATTTTATTATTTTTTGATTTTACCCTTATAAATTATAAGGTTTAGTTTCTTTTGATTTAAAATATTTAAGAGTCAAACTGAAAAATAAGGGGATATCGAATAATTTTTAAAATATAAGCACTAATAAAATATTAGGTTAAAACGCAGGGCAAAATGATATTTTACCCATTTATCAACCGACGTGTACGTTTGGCTTTTGCTTACGTAAAATATCGAAGCGATTCACGTGAAAATCCAACACAATCCTACTCGCGGCAAAATCTTTTGAATTGACCAATTCACATGCCGGGCGTGTTAATCATAATCACGAAGAACTTGCTCCCATCAATCCGTCCGTCCGAAGTTGATGATGTCTCCACTTTGCTTGCACGAATAATGCACTTCCTCGCATTTTGTCATACTTCAAAGAAACAAACAATTTTGTTTTCGTCAAATTGGATACAGAAATTATCATAGAAAAATAAAAAATTTTAACTTTTATATTATTTAAAAGATATTTTTATGAGTTGAATTTCTTAATGTTTATCTAATGATTTAATTAATTAATTAATTAATTATGGGATGATTGCCGAGAGGAAAAATAGGGATATCCATTGTTCCTAATTTTTGATATTTGTTAATCATCCAAAATTTTCTATATAATATATTTATGTGTTTCATCCTCATCCAAACTAAAAACTGAAAACGATTCCCACCCATGAAATCATTTTCTAGTTTTTTATTGATTCCTACAAAAATAAAAAAATATTATTTGTGAATTTGAAATTGAAGGAACCCACAAGTTTGTAGTCATTTGAAAACCTATCCAAAAATTCACGGGTGTTTATTTATATTATACTATTAAAATATATATTTACTTATTATTTTAAATAAAATAACTGATTATATATTTAATAATTAAAATTGAAAGATAAGAGAAAAAATGCCATGATAGTAGTACCATTCTTATTTTCTCATAATCAAATTATTAAAAAACAAAATGAAAATAAAAATAAAAATATTTATTTTATTTTAATTATAATAATTACTAAACATGTATTGCAATAATAAAAAATAAACAATCATATTAAGTTTTATTATTGTATAAAAAATATAATAATAATTATATAAAAGTATTTTAAAAAATGACTTAAGTATCTATTTTAAAATTTTTGCCATGTAAATGAAATGTGCTGAAACTTCAAAGAAAGTAGATGGAAGATGATAATAATTCAAGCAAAATTATTTATGAGAAATGGACAACTAAATAAAATGGTCCATTCTGGAAATTTCTTTATGTATTTTGTAGAAAAAAGTGAGTAATAATAACGTCGACTGTCCCTGTAGGACCAATGGAAATAGAAAACAACCTTAGGAAGTCTTCGGAAACGAGGACATAAGGTTACATACAGCCGAACAACAGCTCATCTCATATCGCTCACATCTTCAACCTTCAACTTTTTTCAAACAGTCTACGAAAGTCCCATCGAAAACCAAGCCAAAATATATATAATGTATTAATACAACTAAAAATCTAAAAAGCGTAGTCATCATATGGCGCCTACGAAGCTTGTTTCTTTATATCGGCGCCCCGCGAGTTCCAGCGCGTAAGTTAATTAGAGTTAATCATTTAATTAATTAAGTGAGACAGGATTTAAGAAATTTGAAAATGGTTAATGCGGGTAAAATAATAAATTAACGATCAAGGAGAATCTAGGACGGTATTGACGAAAACAAAGATCTCAGCAATCAAGTGGCATCAAAACAAATCCCCGTTATAGCAGGTGCACTTAGATAAAATAAAAAAAGGAAAACCAAGATAAATAAAAATAAAATATTAAAAAGGGGCTTGAGTAAGACATAAGGAGACACTGTAATTATAGTCATCGTCTTACCGATGTTTCAGGTAGTCACTCCAAGAGCCGCTACACCTGGTGAAGGGTGAAAGGAAAGTACGCAAATATGAGTTCCTATATTTTTATGTATTTTCAAATAATAGCATTATTTATGTATTTCTCTAACCTAACTCTTGTGAAAATGACTGGAATAATCTTTTAATATTAAGTTGGATTTTGGTTATTGAATATGGGTGATTTGGTCATTTCAATATGCTCACTGCTCCTACTTGAGAAATCATGAAAGATAAAATGATTGTATACGGTTACGATATTTTTGTATTATGTACAAATACACCACCCCAGTCTTTCTTTTCAGAACAAAAAGAAAAATAAAAGAAATATATGAAAGACCAACATACAGAACTTTTCAGTCGTCCATTAAAACGTGGCGCCTCCCAACACTCGTCTTTCGACTAGCTCTTCTCTTTCGATATAAATTCAAGAAAAGCGCACGTCCCTTCTCTCTCCAACGAGAACTCGTTTCATATATGATTTTTTGTTTAGCTTTACTTTTGGTCTTTTTCGTGATCTGTTATTTTGATTGGATATTGATACTTGAGCGACAAGCTACTTCCGGTCGTCTAATCGGCCGGTCATTAGATCAACCTTTTCTCAGAGCTTTCTGTAGCTTCGCCTTGATCGTTTCCCATTTTCATTTTTTTTTATTGAAGGTATTTGAGTACTAAATTTGTAAAAGTATGTAATGTTGATTATATTCGTTTGCTTATACCGTGATTGTGTTGTAGCTGTGGCATTGTTCATGCGTTGAGATTCAACTTAGAATTTAGAGTTGTGGATGTGAATGAAGTGTGTTCGAGTTTGCTGATACTATTTTTAATTTATGTGGTTCCCTGTAGATCTAAGGTAATGGTAAGAGATTGGGTTTTTCTAGTTTTTGGCATAGATTGTCTCCTACAACTGACCGATAATTTTCTGTGAATATGTGTTCCTCATTTTTCTATTTTTTTCTAAATATTCACCTTATGATTTCTTAATTTGTGTCAAAATGAGGAAAATATGAACGAGCTTTTTGATTTTCTGGAATTTCTTCAGCTATTTCCTCTCCAAGAAAAACTAAGCTACTGTGAAGATCTGGAAACGTCTATTGCTAGGTGTAAATAAACTCTTTGTATTATTTTTAGTTTTTGAACTTCAAATTTGATAGTCTAGTTGGGTAAATATTTTTGCCAATTTTGCATGGGTTGTCGAGTCAGGATTTTTTTTTTAGATTTAAATTACCATTTTGTGATAGCGTATATGCTTAAATGCACATGCTAAAAACCACTTTACATTTTTTTCTGGAATTGAATGGTCACTTGCTTCATGCGTGTGTTTGATTTGTGGATTTATACAACTTTTTTCTGTCTACTTGTCTGAATTATTGAGAAAACTGAAGAAAAATGAAGGCAAAAATAAATATATCCATTGGCTAAAACATCTGAGTGCAGTTTTATCCGTTGAAATTAAGCCCACAAATGTTTATATATTCTCTGCGTTTTTCTTCTTGCCAAGGTTGAAGGTATTTCAGATTTGTATGACATTGTTTCATTTTTCAAATTTTAACTTTCTTTGGTCAAAATAAATGATATTAGTAGAAAATGGGGTTGGTTGTTGCTGAGCAGGAATTGCTTTGGTTTAATGTCATGTGCTTTTCATGCAGCTTGTTATGAGAGTGATATAGAAGCCTCAGTTGTCTATGAAGTCCATTAAAACATGGAAGTTGCTGAAACGGAATTCTTTCTCTGATGGGGTATGGCAAAAGGCCTTTTCACTGTTAATTTCTGGATAAGCTGGGGTTATCTGTTTTGTTTCTGAATTTAAAACTTTTGTGCAGGCAAAATTCGAAGTAAAGATGAAGCAACTACAGTTTATGGGAATTATGTGTACAATGATGTTGTTAGTTGTATGTAGAACCACATATTATCAATATCGACAAACAGAGGTACTGCAATCTCATTGATTACTGGTTATCATAGTGCTAGCAGTTGTGAACTTCGATACTAATTTCAGTAGAAGTTGCATAGTGGCATTGCTGATGCATTTGATTAGTTGAATGGATTACCTATCTAGTGGTTTAGAAAGACATAAATTAATGAATTCATATGATTGTTCAGTTGGGGGGTACAAGCACATTTTAGAACTGGAACAAGTTTATAATAATCATTAGTCACTAGTCATGTCAGCTGATCATGTTTAGGAGTTTTAACAGCCTTTTTCTGATATTTGAAATTGTTTTGTCTTTTTGTGTGTTGTGATGCTCTTTCTTTCTTTTCCTGTAATCTCCGGCTTTTGAGTTATCTAATTTATGTTCCTCCTATCAGATGGAAGCAAAATTGAATCCCTTCGACAACACAAAGGTAAATGTTTTAGTGGTGCCATATAATTAATTTTGCTATTCTTTCTCTTTGTCTGATTTGTTATGTCCTGAAACTAACGATCTGCTTGTGATTTACACTCATTCATTGAAGCATACAAGTTTCAAAAATGTATTTGCCCAATTCTTATTCCTTGCATGAGATTGAATGATTTAATGTGGATAGTTGTCCTGAAATACATCTTATGCTTATACTCTAGGAGTTAAAATTCAAGTCCGCAAAGTTAAAAAGTTTGCCTCATGGTATTGTACAAGCTAGATCAGATATGGATTTAAGGCCTCTATGGTCCACAAGTAGTTCAAGATCAAAGGTTAGATTTCTATCCTATCATGCTTTGGTATCAACTTTGAGGCCGTAATGAGTCCAATAAACATTTACTAGTAGGACTATATGATTGATGAAATGCTAGTAAACCTTAATGAGTCCAATAAACATTTGCTCATTCTACTGGAGTTCTGCTGGTCATGCAAAATTATCATATAATTTCCTATATCTGTGACATCTGGTGGTTTTCATGGCAGGCTAGTATTTCCAGCAATCATAACTTGCTGGCAATTCCTGTTGGTATTAAGCTAAAGGAAAATGTTGATGCTATTGTCCAAAAGGTATTGCATTTTGGATTTTCTAGGATTTGATATGCCATGGACTTAAACATGCTTTTCCTAATTTCATTGAATTCAGTTTCTTTCAGAGAATTTTACAGTTATTCTGTTCCATTATGATGGAAATGTGAATGACTGGCGGGATCTTGAATGGTGTGACAAGGCTATACACATAGCAGCTCAGAACCAAACAAAATGGTACAGTTTACTAATGCTAAAAGGCTTTGTAATATCAAATCTTGTGACTTTTACCTTACTAAAAATGGTGGTCGATATCGTTGCTTTTGGGTGCTTTTATAAATATGGTGTGAATTGTAAAGCCTTCTAGTGCTGTGGGAAATTAGGTTTATCTCTTAATTCCTCTTTTTGTGAAAAAATAACTCAATAGCATATGTAATCAACAGAGAAATTTGACAGTAGGTTTTCTGCTAGTTCTTAAGCCTTAACTCTCTGGCTAATGACCATCTATTAGAAAAATATAGCCTGAAGCCACCAATCTGTGACATGTTATATCCTAGGTTGAGTGGTAATAGAGTGAGTTATATAGTGGCGGCGGCCTAGAACTTTAGATATTTGGTATTGATAATTTCATTATTTCCATATTCTGCATATGTGGATGCATATTGAGTGATGGCTCCCATGCCATTACTTGCACCTCTTACTTTGGTTCGGGATTGTTGAGTCTTGTCTAATTTGTTACATTGACAATAATATTAATCCTATGCTTGCGCTTTCTTTCTCTTTTTTCTTTTGGGGATATACTTTTTTCCTTTCAGGTGGTTTGCAAAACGCTTTCTGCATCCAGATGTTGTGGCCAAGTATGACTACATATTTCTTTGGGATGAAGATCTGGGGGTGGAGAAGTTTGATCCACGAAGGTACTATCAATTGGTTTTTGGGACATATATACTTACTGTATTCTGGTTGTTGACATCCTAAAATGATATTTATATATACTTCTCAATAATAAATTGTTTATATATGCACAACAATTGTATTGTCAAGGACAATAATCTTAATTAATGGCATGCAACCAGTTAATACAACTGGCAAATTGACATTAAATATTAGACGGTTAGTACCATCTGATATTCCGAAAGAGAAAAAAAAAAGAATAAAGAAAGCATAGTGCTGCATTTAAGATAACTTAATCTGTTAACTTTGAGTATTTTCAAAATCTTGAGCATCTTCTAGTCCATTACATTTGAACCCTTTTTATCCATGATTGACAAATTATGGGAATTGTCTCATCAAAGTAAATTATAGCATCCAATGTCTGTGCTGTCCTTTTTCTTCGTTAAGTAATCTATGCTCTTGAAATACTTGGATTCCTTACTGTAATGATTTAAAAGCACTGGACATTGCTTTTCAGCATGGTGAAAAATCTTACCATCCTTATTAGCACGGTGGAAAATGAATGCTCAAATTTGTAGTATCTTGGTTTTTAGTTGTTTTCTATAAAACTTCATTTTATTCGGTTGATGACTAATTTGCATACCCTGCATGTAAAGCAAATTTATTGATTAATGGCTCTATTCTCTGTCAGGTACTTACAAATTGTGAAATCGGAAGGATTTGAGATATCACAGCCAGCATTGGACCCAAACTCTACAGATATTCATCACAAATTTACCATTCGTGCCAGAGCAAAGAAGTTTCATAGGTGAACATGGTGGTGCGTGAAGCTATTGTTTAGAACCTCCATTTCAGAACTAGTTAAGTTTAAATGAAAATTATTTGTGAAATGCAGACGAGTATATGACTTTAGAGGCAGTGTGAAGTGTACAAATGTCAGTGAGGGTCCACCATGCACTGGGTGAGTTCTTGGACTGGTAAAAAAGGAATGCGTTTTTTTAATTTTTTATTTATCCAACACATGCATCCAATCATCCCATCTGATTTTTGTTGTGTAAGCATTGATGGCAATGAATTGGAAGATATTTTTCATCTGTATTTTAATGATGATTATAATTCTAGTTTGTTTATTTTTATTACATTTTTAGATTTGTGGAAGGTATGGCTCCAGTTTTCTCAAGATCTGCTTGGTGTTGTGCCTGGCATCTTATCCAGGTAATTATATTTTTGTGCTCCTTATCAAGACGAGATAACCTGAACAAACATCTTGGAGCAATTTTGGAAGCAAATTATACTTTTCTTTATAAGCATACTGTTATTAGTGCTGTTTATCCTTGGGACTTTGCATTTGAATCAAACTCTTGATCTGATGATTTCAGCTTGATTTAATTTTAGATATATACCTGCTTTCTCGAGTGAGCATCGCTATTCTTTCAAGTGACCTGCCTTGTTTTAATTTTATAAGTTTGTCACAGACCTGCTTTTGTTTTGTTCAGAATGATCTCGTCCATGGATGGGGAATGGATATGAAACTTGGATATTGTGCACAGGTGAGATTCCCTTAGATGTGTTTCGGACAAGGTTTAGACCTGTTGTGTTTGTCTCAATCCCTTTAACTGGTCTGATATTGAATGACCACCCTCAAGGTTTTGTATTCACATGCGCCATTTTAGCTTTTTCTGATGTTTTTCTTTTTTTCCTTATCATTGATTTTAATGAAATGTTTCTATTCTTTAAACCTATTTATGATTTCGTGATATTTTTATAGTATGCTGAATGTACTTTCTTCCGTTTGATCAAGCCTGTAAGTAAACCAAAGAAGTCTTTAATTTGGATTCCATATTATGAAGTAAATTTTTAGGATAAAAATAATTTAAAACGGGAGTAAACTCTGTAGAATAATAAAAGAGGGTGATTTTTGTGATGCAAGTTGTTTTCAAAAAACTGAAACTATTATCAACCTGTATCACTACCACCATCTATCTCATACCTATCTCATGCCTTGGCCTACAGCTGTTGGCATTCTGAAGATTCTGCTATTGAATCATGATTTCTCCACAAGGACTGTTTTTTTTTTTGGTCCCTGTTAGGATTATTATCATTCTAGTTGCCATTGCTAAAGCCTCCCCAGCTTCCAACCAGCATTCAGTGATATGCCATTGTCTTGTA
>JAWDEX010000006.1:3526159-3555207 GCA_035221805.1 Trichilia hirta | reverse complement strand
ACAGTGGAAGGAGGCCTCTTTTTAATAGATCTCAAAATGGTCTATGAAATAGTGTTACTACAACTCATGGTATGCTAAAAGGACAAATGACCAATCAAAATAGTTGAGATACACCTCTACTTAACAAACAAAGTGGGGGAAACACATCTTACATGGACAGATTCAATAAAGGGAAAGAGGTGACCCAATATAGTGTGCAAACCAACCCTGGAACTGGCACTTCAAAAGTGTGCAGTAACTCTCAAATTCATTGTTTCACTTCAAGAGGACATAGCTCTTACCGAAAGAAGGGTACACTTAGCAGAGTTCGATAAAGAAATTGAGGATCTTGGATTGATTTACAATGAAACCAGCAATGAAAGTGAAGATGTTGCTGTATACCCAGTTCAAGGAGAGTCATTAGTTGTTTGAAGGGCGATTACTACCACAGTGGAGGATGAGAAGGATTATTGGAAGTGGTATAGTATATTTCAAGTTCCTGTTCTTTGTGGTAACAAAGTTTGTGATCTTATTACTGATGTTGGAAGTGTGGAGAATGTTCTTTCAAAAGATGCAGTTGAAAAACTAAACTTGCATACAGAAAAACACCCTTGTCCATATAAAATTAGGTGGTTGAAAAAGGGCAATGACATACCTATTACTTCTCGTTGCTTAGTTAAGTTTATTATGGGAGGTAATTTGGAAGATGAGGCTTTATGTGACTGTAGTACCAATGGAAACTGGTCATATCTTACTAGGTAGACCGTGTTTATATGATCATCATATGGAACATCATACAAAGCCTAATACATTCTCCTTTTTTATGGGTAATAAGAGATACACCTTGCTTCCTACAAAGAAAGAGTATAAGCCAAAGATCTTTCTTCATCTAAGGGTAGCAAGATGAACTGGTTTTTATGTAAAACAAACTTTGAAGCTGAAGCTGGGATTGTATATGTACTAGTTAGTAAAATTGTGGAAGTAGACCAGACTAGAGAATCGCTCAAATACCCTCCAGAAATTCGGAATTTGTTGAGAAATTTTGCTAAATTGAATGGTTTGGGAGGACATTTTGGAAGAGATAAAACTATGTCATTGGTGACTGACCGCTATTATTGGCTGTCCATGCATAAGGATATGGGGGAACTTGTGAAAAGATGTCCGACTTATCATCATGGTAAGGGAACTTCTCAGGATACTGGATTATACACCTTATTAGCTGAACCTGGAATGCCTTGGATCCACATAAGCATGGACTTTGTTTTGAGAACGGCAAAGGGATATGATTCCATTTTTGTTGTGGTCAACTGATATTTAAAAATGGCACACTTCATTCCTTGTTTCAAGACCTCTAATGCTACACACATTGCTGATTTATTCTTTAAAGAAATAGTTCATTTACATGGAGTTCCAACTTCTATTGCCTCAGACCACGATGCAAAGTTAATGGGGCATTTTTGGAGAACTTTGTTCAGGAAATTAGGGACTGAATTGAAGTATCAAGCACTTGCCATCTTCAAATAGATAGCCAAACAAAAGTAGTTAATCGAATTTTGGGAAATTTATTGAGGTGTCTCGTTGGGAATCATGTGAAGAATTGGGATTCTGTTTTATCACAAGTTGAATTTACATATAATAATTCAGTCAATAGAACTATTAAGAAGACCCCATTTGAAGTTGTCTATGGGCTTAAACCTTGACATGTTCTTGACATGGTAAGTGATGATGGGGAGGCTTTTGCTGAATACATTCTGAAGGTCCATGGAGAAGTGAGTGCTACTTTAAGGGTGAGTAATGAAGCCTAGGCAAGTGCTGCAAGCCAACACTGATGCCTCAAGGATTTTAAAGAAGGCGATTTAGTACTTGTACACCTAAAGCAAGACAGATTTCCTTAGAGAATTTATCACAAACTCTGCTATAGGAAATTTGGTCCTTGTAAGGTGCTTAGAAAGATCAGTACAAATGCTTATTTGTTAGAGTTGCCGCATGATTTGTAAATCAGTCCCATATTTAATGTTGCAGATTTTTATATGTACAAAGTATTTGATGGAAAAGTGACTGCAATTACACAATTCTAAGAATTCTTGAAGTTATCACTTGATGTCATTGAAGATGCGTTGGATGTTGAGGAAGTAATGTCAAGAAGGGGCAATCTGTATTGACAGTTTTTGGTGAAGTGGTTAGAAAAACTAGCTAATGAAAGCACTTGGATAGCAAAGGATGAATTAAAGAAATCGATCCAGAAATATACAATGAAGTTTACAATGTTCTTCAAAAAAATTGAGTATTTCTTTAACTCGGAGGTATTGATGTAGGAGTGTAGTTACTATTTACGAGGTTGTTATTCATGAGTTACTGTAGCATTTTAAAATTGTTTGTCTGTTTTAATAAGTCACATGATTAGCATGTGACCTTTTAATAATTCTGGATGGCTCAAATTAGATTTAGTAATAATATGATTAAGGGTTAGAATTAAAAAGTATTGGAACCCTAGTATAAATAAAGTTTTGAGACTGATAGCTGCCGTTATTAATTTATTTTTATTTTCTAGTTTTACATCTAGAAATCTTATTTTTTTGTTTCAGCTTTAATTTAAGTCTATTTCAGTTCTTGTTTTTTTGGTCTTTATTGATTTCTTAAGTTACACTGCACCACATTGGATACGTTTGAACGCTTGACAGTTAGCTGTGGGCTAATCACGAATGATATTGACATTGTACAGGGCAATCGTACAAATAATGTAGGAGTTATTGATAGTGAGTACGTAGTTCATCAGGGAATACAAACTCTGGGGGGACAGCTACCTGCAAAAAAGGTTATTTATGTTTCTTCTCTGTTCTTAAATATTTGTCGTCTTCTCTGCTTCTATATTTGTGGAATTTTTGTGATTTTAAAGTTGCCTATTGTTTTGCCTTTTTCTCTGCAACTATTGAAATTGCATTAAGCTGGCATATCCAAAACTGAAAATTAGGGATTCCTGTGATTGTGCACTTAAACAAAAATATTTATCGCACTATAACTTAAACTGTCATGTCCTGCTCCCGAGCTGCTTTGTGAAGCATAAATCTCGTATGCTGCTTGCTTAGCTGTTCCTCCTTTTGTCGGGACAAATGTCCTATATCCAAAATATAATTTTATTTGACTGATATATTGGATGTCTAAATTTGGCCATCACTATTAAGCCAACACTTTTGCCAATTTGAATCAGGAGATAGAAGGATATCATTGTGATGGACCGTCTTTTTTCTCCCTTGGTTTACCATCTTAAATCCCGTTGTGTTTCTGCCTTACTTTTAGTATTGAATACTTAATAGTAACTCAAAATTATCATTATTGTCTCCATTATTATTGACTGTTTTTATGCTTATCATTTTGCAATTATGACACATTTTTCTCACTCTTTGCAGACTACTAAACCTGAAAAGTTATTAAAGGTAAACTTTAAACAATCAATATGTTTTCCATTCATTTCATTGTTTTACTATTGTTATTTCTAAATTTCACCTTCTTTGTGCTGATTTTGCATCTAATATTCAGAGACACAGTCCTGTTGAACCGCGAGCTGAGGTTAGAAATCCAAGTTTATACTTTACTGTCTGCTAACTATGGGTTTGCATGCAATATAGAATAATCTCGTACAAGCATCCCTCCAACAAAATCTAGGTTTAGGTTTTGTGTAACTTACTTGAAAATAGCCTGGAAAGAGAACATAAAGCAATTATCATGATGATATTTGTTAGTTCTAATTTGTGTACCATTCTGCAATTTAGTAAATATGAAATATTATTAGATCTATGTAGTACGGTAAAATTTTTGTATATGTTCTAGTTCTGAATGTAAAATGAACGGAACAGATTCGAAGGCAATCCACATTGGAGCTGCAAATATTTAAAAAACGTTGGAATAAAGCCGTCGAAGATGACAAAGCCTGGGTTGATCCATTTCGAAGAAAACCAAAGATGCAGAAAAGAAAGATGCCAGCACTTATGATCTAACCAAGCTGCTTTGGTATATTTTGGTCTGGACCCACATCGATACCCAAGAAAAAAAGAAAACACTCGTCCATACGTGTAATTTAGTTTCTGTAGCCTTCTTCGTATGATAATTTGTTCATTGTTTGAATACCACAATTTTTTTCTTGCAATTTAAATTGTCTCTTTCATCTCCTTCGCTCTCACATTGTATCTGTACTTCAGTTCATCCTTTTTATTTTTCATATTTTGAATCAAGGTTATTTTGTATGAATAGATTCATTATCCTGTCATAACAAGCCTGCAAATGCTAAGTAGGTTTCTATTGTCTGTTCTGTCTTGTTTTGGTAGTTTGTACTCTGTTGCGTGGTGAAGTTGAGTTACTGTTGAATCCATATCTTATTTGGTCTGTATAGGAGTATAATTATGATGTTATAATAATAATAGTAATAATAATTTATTTATGGATCTTCACGAGGAAAGCTTTCACGATTTGGTCCCCTTTTATCATCAACTTCACTTACATTTTCGCATCAGAACATCTAATTTTTTTTTATTTTTTTATAAGCACGATCTAATTACAATAACATTTTACTATTTTAACTTAGAAATCTCAAGTTTAACTTTTTTCCTTTTTTTGAATTAAGAAAAAAAAAGAGAGGAACCACCTCAATATTCTTCTTAGCATGGACTTTAGTTTATCTTCCTTACCTACGACTACAATAACGTTTTGTGATCCTCAGGCATTCAATGTATCAATCTTGTATTTTGCTTTTTATTTTATTTAATGAGTTGAAAGGAATGTTTAATTTATTGGGCAGTAACGTTACGTTGCCAGCAAGTTGAAATAAGAATATGAAGAACTGAAAAAAAGTGGTAAAGATAGAGATTGGATGTCCGTAAAACGTGTGAGCAGATAAAAGGTTAATCGATGTATACATTTTTTTAAAAAAAATTTTATTCGATAGTTAATTATTTTATTTTATAATAATTATGAATTAAAAGTTTTCACGTGTTAATTATAAAAAATAACCAACGTTCTTTGCATTAAATTGACTTAAACCCCATGTTGGAAAATTGGATTGAAGAAACCAAGGAGACCGGTCTTTTCCATTTTGGCTTCAACATTAGTAACACCAACGAGCAATTCAACTCGCAAACCAGTTCCGTGGCCGAGCTGAGCTTCATGATACACATTTTCTTTTCCTTTTGTTGTTTGAATCCTATTGTTTCCGATGTGCCCAATGAATACACGGAGACAAAGAAAGACACATTCATACAAAATTTTGTTCGTACCAACTCAATCATCCTACAAATATTGCTTTTCCTTTCCTTGTTACAAAGTACTATTGGTTTGATCGACTTCAGTTAAATAGGATTTATCAAAATTTAAAATTTATAAAACAATTTATTAAAATTAAAAAAATATATAATTCTTTTTTAAAAAATTAATTAGATTATATTGGAGGACTTGTGTTATAAGGAAGGTGATTGACAAACAAAAATTATGAACCAGTCGCATAAGATAAATTTCATCGATTGATTCATCAAAAAATTATCACTAGCACTTTGGCACAACTTTATATTGGTTTTGTTTTTATTCTTCAATTCAAAAATACTATCATTTCATTTCAACCGTATTCAAAATTACACAAACACCCTCCCCTCCCGCCGGATTCATTTATTTATTTATTTTTATTCTCACTATTTTCTAAAGAAGGCTTATTTTGCTGACTAAAGACAAAGTTTAGCCACTTCATCTCTCGCTCTTCCCCAAATTCATCGTCCTATTCGAACAGAAGAAAAATAAAAAAGATTTCAGTTTCTCATTTTCAGTCAATTGGAAAAAGGAAAAAAAGAAAGGTAAGGAATTTCAATTTCAAATTACTTCCTCTACAAGCTTTTCAAATTTATCTCTTCAATTCGGTTCTTAATTTTTTTTCTTTTAATTTTTCTGTAGTGTATGCTTTATAAAATCTATACTGCTGTGTTTTTAACTCCATTTCTCTTTTGAAGAGGAAGACGCTTGTCATGGCCGGACGTTACGACAGCAACCCATTCGATGAGGAGGAAGTGAATCCGTTCTCAGTGAGTTTATTCTATCTGTCTATGCTTCGAGTTTTTGTTGAATTTAGTGTTGATTTTGTGTCGTTCATTAAAGTTGGAGAATTCCAGGGATTTGTAGCGGTGGATTTGTTGATTTTATGATTGATGAAGCTGGTGAAGTGGTTTGTTGCGTTTTAATTGCTAGATCCAGCTTGTTTCTGTGGAGTTTCGTGAATAAAGTCAACACTAGAGGGAATGTTTAACTCATGCTTTTCGTCTTTAGTTTTGACATTGTGTTCATTGATTAGAATTGTTAAGGGATAAGTTGTTCAACTAGATCTGTTAATTTCGTTGGTTTTAACCCCAGTATTTTTGTGTTGCAGTTGTTGAAAGTTGGTCTGTTATGGTTTTATCTCCTCTTTAGATATTGTAGAAAAACTTGTTTGGAACTGAATGGTACCTATCATTTTCATTGTTAGATGCTCGATGGTTGTGTTGTGTAACCAGTGACAATTTCCTTGTTAGATGCTTGGTGATATTAATGTTCAATTTTTTGGAGGGCGTGTGGGGTGGGGATTCTTGGTGTTCAAAGGCACTTACCATATTTTGACAAGCTACTGAATTAAATTCTTCCTTTGATTTCATCTTCTACTCTCAGGACCCAGCTGTTAGGGGGAAATCCTCGGGACAGTCAAAGTTCAGTGGAGGTTCATTTTTTACATCAGTAAGCAAAATTTTTCCTATAAATTGTCACAGATAATATTTCTTCCACCGTAACATTTAATATTTTATTAGATTCATACTAAATGAATAGGATCAAGTTGAGTTTGATACTTTGTTGATTGTGGATCATCATATTGCATCCTTTTATTGTTAATATGTGCTCATATTCTCTTGTGGCAAATAAATAAACTTCTGATGTGATATTTTATTTTCCTTTTTCATGCTTTATCTTTCTTTTTCTTCTTCCTAATGGCTTTGGGTTCTGGAAGATCTTTGCACCCACAAAGTTGCATTTATTTTTGTTACTTCGACATTTAAATGCGATCTTGCTACATTTCCAGAGTGCTGGAAGTGTTCCACCTGCAACAAATTCAAGGCTTTCACCTCTTCCTCCTGAACCTGCTGGCTTCAATTACGAGCGTGATGCACCAATTGACATTCCTCTTGATACAGCCGCGGTAGGACAAAATTGTCAGCCTCTTTAAGACTTGGTCCATGTTAAACTCATATGTATTATCTTTAAGGTTGATTTGAATTTGTCTAATTATCTACTTTGAATGTAGGACTTGAAGAAAAAGGAAAGGGAACTTCAAGCTAAGGAGGCTGAATTAAAAAGACGCGAGCAGGTCTGCTTTGGTTCATCTGTGGAATGTAAAAATCTTGAATTTAGTCATATTTGACAGTTATTGACGTACCAAGTGGCATTGTTGGTTTTCAGTTTGGGGTATATCTTAAATTGTGAATAGAATTGCTCTGTGGGGTTGGTGTAGGTCTACAATTGTTTGCAAACTAAAAGATAATGGACAAACTAGATGCTGTCTTGATTATTTACAGTAGAATCACACCTTATGGAGGCCCTGGACCGGAGGTTCGCTATAAAATTTACCCAAGTTGGTATAAAAAGAAATATCAAAACAGATATTTGGACCTATTCTGTTACTTCATCTAACTTTTCTGGTATGCGCTGTAAATTAAGTGTCTCAAATACTATGCTTTTACATCTGAGCGAATAGGTGTTCTTTGGTAATGTTTTGCCAAACCTCATTCGAATGGAAAAGAATAAATGCATTTTATGGGGTTCTGAACTCAACTAAGCCTCATATTCTTTAGAAAATTTGGTTCGCTAGAGAGCCCTATTGCATCATTCTGTTGTGTCTAGAGTAATATCTTCTGTTACTTTTCTATCCATGATGCTCTTTGATACTGCAATGTCTTTCTACAACTTCTTTGATGAATGTGTGTTTTAGTATTTTCTCTAAAATATGACTTTGTAGTGATGCTTTCAATAATTGTTGGTATCTTCTAGGATAATAGGTTCATGAAAGCATTGTGAATCAATTATCAGTGTCTTTTTCTTTTTCAACATTAGCAAGAATAATGGCGAGCTGGCTTATGTGTGTACTAACCAAATTTACTATAAGTCATTTTGGATTTATCATATGGATAGAAAAATGCTTTTATTAATTATTTTGGGATTTTTGTAACAGTATGTGGGCTATATCACTAGTACTTATCCTTTTTCTAAGCAAAAGTATTATCATGTTTTTGTATAATTCCACATATTTTTTGTTTCAGTAATGTGGAACAAGGTGTAGTTGACTTCTTTTCTGGATTAATGACTTCACGCTCTGGTTGAATTGTAGTTCTAAACCATGATTTTTGACTGGTCTGTGTATGTGTATAATTTTTTTTTAAAATTTTGCAGGAGGTAAAACGGAAAGAAGAAGCTGCAGCACGAGGTAAGCTGAAATGGGGATTCAATTTATTACTTTCCTTCCTCTTAATATCTGAGATGTGTTATGGTGATATTTCAAGGAGTCAATCTGTATTTTTGTAAGTTATCTAAACAAACAATTCTAGCAGGGATCAATTTAGGTCCTTATTCTATATTTTGCCTGTTGTGTTGATGATTTGATATGTGTGCTAAGTGTATATATTAGGACTTGTTCTTTGGATGCTAATTGTCCTTCTAGTTCTGTCATGTGTTCATCAGTGTGAGCTCTTCCTTCTATTTTGCAGCTGGTATTGTTCTTGAGGAGAAAAATTGGCCACCATTTTTCCCCATTATTCATCATGATATTGCAAATGAAATACCAATTCATCTACAAAGGCTGCAGTATGTTGCATTTGCATCATATTTGGGTAAGTTAGGTTTGTGCTTGCTGGTGTGTTTTGAAAATGTGACTTTTAGGAATACTACATGCTTGGCAATACTTTTAGGTGGCGCATAAATTACATTAATCATGCTAGGCCTGTGCACTGAAGTTGTGGCTTCTAATTTTCTTGCACCAGTGATAAACCGGCTTTTGTTCTTAGAAAAATGATATGGTTTCCATTGTATATTACATATTCTGCATTGTTGGGTTATAATATCACTGTTTTCATCATAATATACTTTGCTTATTTTATGCAGGATTGATTCTCTGTCTTCTGTGGAACATCATAGCTGTTACCACAGCATGGATTAAGGGCGAAGGTTAGTTTAGAAATTAATTTCATATGCTTTTTAAGTACAAAAGCTTTGCCATTATAGGCCTGATGTCTTAATTTTCTTATACCTTGGTTGTGCTAATTTTTTGTTGTAGGTGTAAAAATCTGGTTTCTTGCCATTATTTACTTCATATCAGGGGTTCCAGGAGCCTATGTACTGTGGTATCGACCACTATATCGTGCTTTCAGGTGTTTATTTTTGTATCTTCTTGAACTTGACTCGTTCATTTATTTTCTGCTCAAAAATTTCAGGCATATATACTGATTCTTGTTGCTTGCCTACATGTCAAAATTTGTTATTTGGAGCTTGGCTATATTGTAGGCTCCTGTGAATCAGTCAACTGTGACCTCACTTGGATTTGGAGAGGGTTAACAACCAGGGGTGGAGTGCTAGTATGGCCTGCAGTAGCCTTGGCTGCTGCATGCCATGGAAAATTTCCTTTTATTATTTTGCCCCCCTCAAGATCATGATTTTTATGTTTTGGCCCCCCTCCAATGTAAATACTGGCTCCGCCCCTGGGCTGACAACCAACCATTATGTGTTTCTAATATTGTGTAATTGGAATGTTCTGTAATGTCTCTGGCCTCACAATTCAATGAAGATACGATTAGAAGTATCAGCCTGTGTGGCTGTATTTTTATACCCTTTCCAGAATATTGCGATCAAATTAAAAATACCATCAATAATAGAAGGGTTGAACTTGATTTCTGTCAGTTGGAAATAAGGGGAGATAGACTTATAATTTACATGTGTTTTCTCCAATCCTTTGGAGAGATTGCAATAGCAGTTTCTTTTATAAACAGTTTGCTCTTAATTTGAATTCTCTTTTATTTGGTCATTTAAATCACATTACAAGCCTTTTTGCAGGACTGATAGTGCATTTAAGTTTGGATGGTTTTTCTTGTTCTACTTGGTAACTCTCTTTTGCTATTTCTAACCAATAATCTGTTTATAAATCCAACAATTGGGATATTCCTAATTCTTTTTTTCTTTTCTTTTCTTTTTTCTGCCTACAGCTGCACATTGGGTTTGTTATATTTGCTGCAGTTGCCCCTCCTATAATTTTCAAAGGAAAGTCTCTGACGTAAGTACTTTTTGAATCGTCACTATTCTTTGCAAAATAAGTTGTTATTGACTATTAACCAAAACTGCTTGGTAATCACATTGCTCTTTATCTAATGCTGTTGACCTTAAACTATAATATATACACTGGTTAGTGTCTTCTGAAAGAAGGATATCTTTTTCCTCTTTATTCTTATACTTTAACACTGCAAAAATGGTAGTGGTGGCTCAAATTGTTGCCTAGGCAGGCAACAATTCACCTGCAGTGCCTCTGGGTGTGATCAAGGGCTGAAAATTTGTTTAGGATCTTATGTGTAATCAAAATCACTCTCCTTTTACTGTTGATGATTTTCTGTTGTGGACTCTTGGAACAGTGGCATTTTGCCTGCAGTGGATGTCATAGGCGACCATGCACTGGTTGGGGTAAGATTGCTTTAACTTCACTTCATATTTTTAGAGCAAATTATGTGACTCTTATAGATCCTTGTCTTGAAAGTAATAAAATAGCTAACTAGATAAACTGGACTATTACTTCTGGCTTCACTGCAGTAATACTCTGTCACATAAATTTATAGCACTTGGATATGTAGCTAAAGTGAAAATACTGCACCGGATTGCTTCTAAATTCTTTTGTTTGTGCAGATATTTTACTTTGTTGGTTTTGGATTATTCTGCCTGGAGTCATTGGTCAGCATCTGGGTTATTCAGGTCTGCTTTGCTCTCTTAACTCCTTTCCACCAAATTCTCAAGAAAATTTATGTCACTTGGCACTCGCTCTGTGCGCATTTATTTAAGTTTTTTAACATCTTTTTTCCTTTTTATGTGCAGCAAGTATACATGTATTTCCGGGGAAGCGGTAAAGCTGCAGAGATGAAGCGTGAAGCTGCGCGGGGAGCTATGAGAGCAGCTATATGATACTAAACGAGCAAAACACCTGATAGTCTGATGCTCTTTTGTATGATTTAGGTTGTACATGCCCTTAGCCATGGAAAATGCATTACGAAATATTTGATTACTCTTAACCTGGCTTTTGTTACACCTTGTTTCTTTTTAACATATTTTGAATGCTGCGTTTTTGTATATGTTGTGAACTAGAGACTTTGGCTTCGTCGAGATTTGCAACAATTATTTCCATATATGAATTCATTTTATGTCGAGCTTTCTTTCACTGATTACTTCCTCGTTTAATCGGTTGTGGATGAACTTCCTTTGAAAGGTTTTGTTCAACAGAATTTTGATTTATTATGCTGCGAAATAGGTTGTTTTCATCATTGTACTCTGAAATTAAAGCAGTTCGATTTCGATTTTACGCAAAGAAGATCAATTTTAAAGTCCAATAGAATTATGGGACAGCGATATTTGATGCATGAGGAGACAACATATCATGGGCAATTTGGACCACGATGGCCAATTGGCTATGGCCCCCAACACAACTCACTCTCCCCCATTACGAAAAAGACCAATTTAAAATATTTCTCAGTCATCAAAGCAAGACGCACCATTTAACACCTTTAGTCACTACTAGCAATACGTGCTAATCTTATTTTATTCATATCACTATAGATTATAATCAGTAGCTCAACAAAATTTAAAGAAAAAAAAAAGGCACAAGCAACCCATAAAGCCACCATACTGTTATACCAGATATAGATATAGATTATCTTATATTATATATAATAATCATAATAATATATATATGCATCCCCTGCATTAATACTACTGCTAGTACTACTAGAAACTAATACCAGTTTAGTCTCTCCCTCCCTAACAATAAGCAATACATTTGTTCTTACAATCCACGGTGCATCCACCGCCGCCGCCGCCACCGCCGTATCCCTTCCCTGATCGGCTGTAGGAGGTGAAGCACTTTCTTGGACACGTCAGCTTCTTCATGTAGCAAGGTCCTGTGTCTTTGCAAACCGTAGTAGGACGAATTACACCGCCTTTGGAGTACCCTCCATTCGGACCTCCATAACCAACTCCATACCCTCCACCTATTCCATTCCCATTCCCAAACCCGGGTATCCCAAACCCAGATCCTGGTCCAAATATTCCTCCCATTCCAGGATCAAATCCATATCCATTTCCAATTCCACCACCTTTGTTGTTGTTGTTTTGGTTGGTGAGTTTTCCGTTGGAGCTCGTGAGCCCAGCTGAAAAGGTCGCTCCGGATGATCCGGGTCGGGTTGCCATGCAAAGTAAAGAATAAGAAGAAGCTGTGACGAGCATAACAGCCAAGAGAAAACTAGAAAAGGATTTCATTCTTTTTCTTTTTTCAAGAGAGATTTTGAGTGTTGAGAGTATGACAAACAAGGAAGGAAATGAGAATGGCAGGAAAATATAAGTGTGGAGGATGCATAGATGTCATGAAATTTATAAAGAGAAAACTGGAAACAAACGGTTAATTGAGAGGCGCCACGTAATGACTGCAAGTAGGTTGGCTGCAATTATTATGGCGCTCTGTTTATTAATATTAATTTGTATATTCATGGATTTTGCTCTAGAGTTCTGGACTTCGATATCATATTTGCAGTATCCAATTACTCACGCTGTAAGAATTTTCTTGTAGAATTTTGTCAGGGTGTGTACAGATACACATTGAACTTAAATTCTTATCCATCCAGATAGGAAGATGTCACAAAAATATCATATAAATTTGATTTCTTTAATAATTTTCAAGTTAAAAAAACTTTTGATTGTCAGTCAAATCTTTATCAAATTGCAACCACCTTGTCCTTTGATAGCGTTTACCTTTCTTTCCTCTTGAGAAACAAGTTCATGTTGAAATTTCTTTATATAGACGTAGGTGGTGACATTAATTAATTGAACTTAATTTCAACTCATCTTAATAGATGCAGGAAATTGACATGAATGGCAACTTTCTTTTGTACTTAATTTTAAAAATAACCGAGAATCACTTTTTAGATTTAATTAAACATATAATATTAAGATAAATTTACTTTCATATTTTTTTTTATATTAATTGTAAAAATATATTTATACTAATTTTAAAAGTATAATTTATACTAATTTCAAAAATATAATTATACTGATTTTTAGAGTAATAATTAAATTAATTTTAATAGAATAATTTATATTAATTTTGAGAGTGATAATTTAAATTAATTTTTAAAATAAAAATTTTAATTGAATTCTAGAATTACAATTTATTTTTGATAACTTATTTTTTACTAATATTTTTTTATCAAAAAAATTATCTATTCATAATTAATTTATTATTTTTTTTTACATTTAAACTATTATATAACATCTAAACTTCCATGTACATACTAAAGTCAATTGAGTTATATCATCAAAAATAAATTTGAAAGTCTAAGAGTTAAATTTTAGAAAATTGGGAGAAAGAGTGTGTAAAAATTAAAAAAAAAATAAGAGTTTTTAAATTATTTTATGTATATAAAAGTTATATGGGTAATATTTTAAAAAAAAATTATTTTTGACTAAATTTAAGAAGATTTTTTTTAATCTGACTAATTTTAAAATTAAAGGTTAAAATATGATCATTTGTATCAATTTTTTTAATAGATATCTAACTCAAATTAAAAAATAAATGATAAAAATGCATTAATTTCTTTTAGTAAATAAAAAATAATCAAATTTATTTTATTTTTTCATTGCTATATCTTTTATATTACATTGATAAATATATATATTTTTGGAAAAGTTACAAAGATTATCACTATAAGCAAAATTGATGTAAATGAAGCCAACTAACTTCCTATCTACGGTTTCTTTAAACATGAATGCGATTCACCATATTTTCCAATTAATTAATTACCTTTGGACATTCAACGTACCAAAATAAGGCTGCGTGCTTAGTCCTCAAGATATTTTCGAGTTATATTATTTATTTGGTTGGCTTTCGCACTTGCAAAATGTATTCCATAAATCTGTACGGTGTTTCAAAATATTAAATCTTCCATGAGACAATAACAACTATTTTATAGTATTCACATCATGAAAATACTATAAAAATGAGTTAATAAGCTAATAAGAGGAATCATAATGCACATGAAAATATGTTATCTCAAGCCCATTTCAAAAACTCTTGAGGGAAAACCTCCCTTTCCTGTGTGCTTGTATGATAAGGACAACATATTATTTGGTAGTTGTGTACTTGAAGTGATGTTAAGACAGCGTTGGTGGTGGTCCAAATAGCTGTTCTATTCTCCCCTTGTGATGAATTAAAGCTGTACAAAAAATTGAAAAAACATGTTTATAGACTGTTTTGGTGGAGATTTTTGAATCTTCAAAGGTTGTCATGCAATAAACAAAGCAGGCTCCTTATTGAAAACTTGTTTGACAAAAACCCATACAATAAATGGAGATGGATGCGTTGATATTATTCCTTAGGGCAAAGACAATCCAATCCCCAACTAAATGCACAGCAGTTGACAACAGAAGAACATGAAATTTAAAGGATATTGCCCACCACGTCCATATATTGATTTAAAATTCATAATTGACAGTTTTGTAAATGCCCCATTTCCATTAAAAGATCTCTACGGTCATCTCAACCAAATCAATTATGATACTAATTAATTCCATTAAGACCTTTCACTTAGTACCAAAAACAGCAGATCCAATCTCATTTACTGCTTAAAAATTCAATGCAAAATTGCCATCTCCACATTTGCTTATAATGAATGCAATCAATAATCTATAAATTTTTCAACGCGCTTTCAGTAAGGGTAGGTGGGGGATTCAGAAGAAACCCATCTCTCACGTGCGGGGTGTTGAAATATAAGACACTAAATATTATAATTTTTTTTCTAATTTCGTTTGATATAATATAACTGAGGGCATATTTGAGTTTGTGGTGTTTGTAAACTCTGACAAGCGAAGAGAAAGGAAACTCAATTTGCTTACCGTCAATAGTGGGACTTCTTGGTAGTTTGTAACAATGGGGTAAGACTACTGAAACACAACAAAATTTTGCCTAGTCCGATGCAACAGGCTTCTCTTTCAACGCGATTTAATGGCCCCAAAAGTGAATAGGGACGATTTTAACCTTGGAGTTTCAAGCTAAGTTGCATTTGCTTTGCAGGCTGACTAGAGCCACTATTTTCTCGGTTGAATGAGGTTAGCCGTTCAGCTTTTAAATTTTTAAAACATGTTAAAAGCAGCTTTTAAATTGGGAGCTTTGCTTACTGTCCAGATGGATTCATGGCCCTTCTGTTTATCTCTTCTGTTTAGTGAAGTCTTCCCTTTTGAAGAAGCTGCGATTACCTTTGTTTGCTTATTTTCTTATTTTCAAATTAATAAGTACCCCCATTCTATTTTACAGCTATTATTAATAGGGAGCTAC
This sequence comes from Trichilia hirta, assembly GCA_035221805.1. Lineage (NCBI taxonomy): Eukaryota > Viridiplantae > Streptophyta > Magnoliopsida > Sapindales > Meliaceae > Trichilia > Trichilia hirta. The sequence goes on along the minus strand of JAWDEX010000006.1, from coordinate 3,539,606 downwards.
AAAAGGAAGGTATTACTCTGCGTAAAATCATCCTCAGAGAGATTGGAATTGTTTTGTAATATTTCCATAGCATTTAACATTCAAATTAAACACTCACTATTAATTTACAGAAGAGTTATTTCAAAATATACAGAACAAACCCATCTCTCAGCATTGGTTATCTCGAAGCAAGACTCATTTCTATGACACGAATAACAAAAGGGAAAAAAAAAGAAAAGGCATTATTTTTTTCTCCCTCTCTAGTAATGCCATTGGCCTTCTTATTGATATTATAAAGCAGAAAGTTTATAGACTAGAGGAGTCCCAACTTGCATCAACAGCACCAATGATCTTTTCGTGTAATTTAGCTCCAGAACAAGCAACTATACCTCTGTCAAGGCCTTCTAAGTATACCCCCTTTGAAAAGTCCAGTGGACGCCCACCAGCATCAGTAACCACAGCCCCGGCTTCTTGTATTATAACAACACCAGCGGCATGATCCCATATCTTCTCCTTGTATCCAGACCTGGCAAACTTCATAAATACCTCAGCATCCCCACGAGCTATGGTTGCGTACTTCACCATACTGTATACACGTAACGGTTGCTTCCTGCAGTCAAAATAATTGAAGTAAGCTTTTTTCCAAAGCTAGATAATGCACCGTATCTAATAATTCATTTCAAATATGCTAAAAAAATGCACCTAAGGCCAATGCTGTGAGCTAGTCCTGCTGTGAATGAGTGGCTTGAGTTTGACTTCTCAACAGGTTCACAAAAAGTTGCCAATGCTGGATTCTCAATGGAGGACACTTGAACTGGCCTTGCAGAGTTTGGCCACACCAGCTTCTTACTTCCGTGAACTAAAGGCTGCATCCAAGCCTCACCACTACCTCTCCAAGCATACATCACACAACCTTTGTCCCAAGATTCAGACGTAGGTGGGGTTAATTTAGATATAATTCTGTGATACCGATGATGATAACTCAGCCATTCCTTTCTCATTGGATAATTAGGGCAGCCAAGAACTCCAAGCACTGGTTCGCCGTCTTCTATCAATGCTAGAGCAACAGCATATTGATCCCCACGGACAAATCCCAATGTGCCATCAACGGGGTCAAGTGCCCAAAATCTTCCAGTAGCGCCCCCATTTGAGTTGCATTGGCTGATGGCTTCAAGGACTTCTGAGGTCCCAAGGGCCATCTCTGGACCCTGGAGCCCAAACCGAGGTGCTTCAGCTAGACAATCATTCACAGTGTTCACCACAGCTTTTAAAAGGCCAACAGCACATGCCTTGGATAGGCTGACAACATCTTCTTCTGCAACAATTGACACATTTTCACTCCCAAATGACTCAGAAAGTAGCCAGCTAACAGTTGCTTGAACACTCCAATCTGATTACACAATGTGACCAAGAAAATCAGCCATTAGCATACTACTATTGCATCAAATACATTCGGGATTATTGGTCATGTCATTCAAGTATCTAAAACATTGTAAGTTGCGTCCAAAGCCATGTCACCTCAATCTGTAGATGTACAGTGACAGGAGGGGAAAATATTGGATGCAGAATTGAAAGATCATATAGTCATAGATTTCTTTCTTTTGACACCTGTTTCTATACTTTAAAGAGAACCCATACTGATTAGAACATAGGCTAGATAAATTCCCAGTCAGATGAATTAGCAACTTTACCTGAATACCTTAATCAAAACTCCATCCGTAAAATAAAAGCTGGCAGAGCGATTGAGCAAGAGAAGGTTATAAAAACCAATTACTGCATCAACTATTGAATCAGGAATAATTTTAAAATTTAGATTTGATAAAGGTAGTTTATTTTAAGCATTTTGACATTTGTCTTATTGCTTCAGAGGTAAAATTGCATCATTAGGTGGATTCCAAAAGTAAACAGGTGCATTGAACAAGGCTAACAATTTACGCTTGAGAATAAAGAGCCAATTCCGTGTCTCTGAAACAGAGGCCAAGTGTGTACCTCTGCTCAGAGAACAGGTATTGATGAGGCTATTTCTCTACATCACCATCAAAAGAGAATGATTGTCCCATAAAAAAAAGTCGGGTGTTGAAGCATAATTATTTCTCAGGACTAATATTCTAACTCATATCAGTTTGCAGTAAACGGCTATGTATGTTAAACTAGAACCTAAGGTTTATCTAAAACCACAGAAATGTTGGGAAAAACAATTAGATGGGAGCATTGCTATTGCTTAATTCAATTGTTTTGAGAGAAATTGTCTTTAAGCATTCCTGCATTACAAAACTGACTGCCTATAGTTTGACAAGCAACTGTTTATCTAAGTAAGCATGTGGGATAGGATAATCTGTTACTAGTTCAACTTTGACTGCTATTATTGGTTCATTAGTGTGAGATAACTAAACCAAAATATGGGAAGCAGCTTTTATCTAAGCAATGAGAACCTGAATTTATCATTGCCAGGTGAGCCAAACCAACACAAATGAGCTGAATGATAAATATCTTCTGATCAAGTTCTGGAGAACCAAATTAGTGAACAGGTAAATAAATGATGCATCTTATAATGAAATACTAGTGTGCTCTAAATCAGTTCCAGATAAAAGATGATTCGACTTATAGAACTTCGGTTTTTTCTTTCTCAAGAGTGTATTTTCGACAAGTGAATGAAAAAGTCCCCAGGAAAATGTTTTATCTTGTCTGTTTTCTAGCGTATTTCAAGCTTGAATAGTGATAAACACAACTGAGAAACCAATCTTGTTATAATGTTTAGGGACTTCAAAACGGGATTTTAGATTCTGGAAAATGAAATAAACAAGTTGTGATAAACTTCAGTATAATTTTGTTATCTTTATCCAAATACCCCACTCACCCTCCTCTTCTTAAAGGAGAACAAACAAGTTGTGATATATATATCCATGAACGAGTAGACGAAATACGTTATCTAGGCATACTTGCCCGTACTGTCAACTTAAAGATTGCTACTTGCCACAGCTCCCCACCCCAGATAAAAATTAAAGAGCATATATGCTTAGCTAAATCTGTTCATTATTTGCGACAAAATATGTAATCAAAACCCAAATAGATAATTCGAAGAATTAATACCTGCCATGAAGTTAAATAAAAAATTCAGATAATAACAAGTTAATGAAACATAGCCCGAAAACAGATTAAAACAACAGTGAAACATTATTTACTCTGGCTCTGTGCTAGTAATCCGTTCAATCCAACTGTAATTCATTTGAAACAACAATTCCGTAACGAATTCAATAACACCCACCAGAAAACAAATGCCAAATCAACCAAAATGAAAAACAAGAAGAACCCATTTGAAAAATAAAACAGTAAACAAGAAAGAGTGAGATAAAATACCAGCAATTGTGACAGGAGAATTGTCATCTTTGGACTGGACCTGGCTGGTGCTTCTTGAAATCAAAGTCTCTTGCACTTTTTGACAAAGAAAACATGCCATCTGTACAGCTTTCACAGCCACATCTAATTCTTTCGAGTACTTTGACTCCACAGAATTAACAAAATCCATTCCCTTGTGGTTCTCCATTAATGAAGTAGCAGAAGCAGAAGCAGAAGCATAAGTAGTATAATTTCTGTCAAGCTTTGATAAAGAAACAATGGGATGGTCAACTTTCTGTTGTCTCCCACTGTGTTGCACACAGAAAAACAAAGAGAAACCTTTGACTCCTACGTGATTTGGTGTTAACAACAACTTGTTGCAATATCTTATTCTGTGTTCAACTACCCATGGAACTTGAGTTCTCAGAATAGAACAATTTAAAGGCATTAGCGAATGGTTAAGAAACTGAAAATGCCTTCTCTCTTTTCGCGTCCCCGTGGGTTTTCTTACGTTATGAAGAGAAACATATATAAAAAGAATACCAAAAAAAAAAAAAAAAAAAAAAAATTACAGCCTAAAAGAACAGAAAACGTCGCAGGGAGATGGGAATTTTATGGTATTTTGACACATGGTTTATTACGCTTTGGCTTTACTGTTTGTTTAATATAGGTGTCTAAAATGGATGAGAATTAAGAAGAAGAAATATAGTAAATTTTGGGAAATGACATTTACTCTTACGTGCAGGCTTAAAACTTCTTATAAAAATGTTTTTTTTAATAAGTAAAAAAAAAGAAGGGAAAATCTCTTTCTTCCCTTGTTTTCACACCACAGCATTGAGTTGAATTTGAATATTTCCTTCAGTTTATTGGCAACCATACCCCATCCCATCATATTTAGAGTGCTTAAAGAAAATTGACAAACAAATCAAATCAATTGAATGGATCCATTTGGTTATGACATCTTGAATACATGGATCATCTAATTTTGTACTTTCTCGGTATTATATATTTGTGAATGGATAATTTTGAAATAAATATTACATGTATGTGAATAGATATGAATACTTAATATTTATTTAATATATCTAATTGAAAATTCTAATTTTTTAAAAAATTAAACATATATTAATTTCATAATTACTAATAATAGGTAATAATATTAACATATATTCTTCTTGTTTTAAGGATTTATTTTGTACAATTTTTCCTATATGAATTTGGATTGTTAGAGAATAGAATAGGTCATGATGAGTTCATTAATACGCTTTCATGGGTGTGTATCCACGTCTATCTTCATGAAATGGCAAAGACCTTGAGTATGAATTTGCTGAATTGGTTTCTCAAGTTGTTCAAGCTAAGAAATCCATGTTGTGTGAGTGTGAATTATGACACAACACAATCAATGTCAATCAATGTGTATCTTATATTATGAAGGATCATGAGAAGTCAATTTCACTATCATGATTCATATAATCATTTACTTCATAGATGAAGACATGTTACTTTATATAAATCAATCGACTTAATAAAAATGTTAAATTTTTGACTTGTATTTGATATTAAAACGAGCTTAAATTTTAATTATCATCTAAAAATTAGGTTAATTAGTTTGATTAAATATTTTTCATTGGCAAATTAATATAATATAGTATTAAGAAAATTAAATAGTGCTACTAATGGGATAACATTGGCCAATAAATTATAAAGTTACTTTCCTTCTTTCAAAATCTAATGATAGCAAACTGGAACTTTTAATTTCTAGACACAATATGCAGTTGGGAAAAATTCAATCACAAAAACAATATCTAAATTTCGAGTGAGGATATTTTTGTCATAAGTCAATCAAATTCACCTATAGAAAATTAATTTTAATTAGTAAATGAATGTCCAATGACAATTGAGTTCCTGAATTTTACAGAGGCAAATGTGAAATCATGACTCACTTTCATTATTTATAATAAAGTAATCCTTAGTTTTACTCAAAGTTAATGATTTCATAATTTTCTATGGAGACTAAAGTATTACACTTAAAAGACTAATTTATTATTTGGCCAAGAGAATGAATTATTATTACTCCTATAAAAATTAATCCTTAAAATTGATTGCAATAAAATTCCTATTGTTGGATGTATTCATCTCTTTCAAAGAATCCATAACTTCTGTCATCCTAATCCTCTTATAATTGGATGAACAAAATTTCAAACTCTTCAACTATAATTGGAATCCTGGGCCAAGGTTAACCCTTAGTCAACATGATGTAGTTTAATATCATTTTTGGAATTTTATGTAATTGAAGTTTGAAGTAAATGGTTTATATTGGGTTATCTTTTTTTAAATAAAAATATGTAATTCTTTTATTTTCAACAACATGAAAAATCAAAAATAAAAGTCCTTAAAATAAGTTTAGAACAACCCACAACCAATTCAAAAAGAAAAAGAGAATTATAGATGTTTATGACCCTCTATGCACTTCGAACATAGAGCCTTAGCCCATCCCATTAATGAAGACCAATACAAAGTCATGAATTGTGGAAGGCAAATGGGAAATAAAAGAGGACCGATGCAACAAAATTATGTATAAAGATGTTTGGAATTGTCAGGCGTTCTTACTCATCATAAACACCCTACACATGACATCCTCCAAAGCAATTCAGGAAAGGCCTTCATATAACAAATAGGAAAGACAGCAATATTTGATTATGAACCAGATAATCATTGTGTATCAAGGAAGAACGCGAGGAGAGAGAGCTTGAGTCTGCCACTCTCAGAAGCGTGTACATCTCACTCACTATATTTTCTCCTGAACGTCATCTTAGCTTATTTTCACGAGTTTTTGAAACCATCTGAAAAATTTTTAAATCCTTAGACCCATCTCAATTATCCCAAGAGATTGATTAATCACACGTTATTTTCTTCTTATTAGTTTCCTTTATACTGGGATAGTTAGATGAAAAACAAATACAAATAATAAATATTAAAATAAAAATTAAGAATAATTTCATAATTTATAAATCACAGACCGCGTTCATAGGTTATAGAAAGAATAAAATTGATAATATATAAATTTATTATATTAAAAAAATCTTTTAGTTAAGAATTTATGACTTATTATAAGTCGTTTCTCTTATGTAAAAATTGTTCTTGTAGTGATAGAAATCGAATAAAAAATTTAATCATAATGGTAGCTTTAGCCGAAATAAAATTGTTTTTAGCATAATAAATAATCCAATAAATTTGGATGTTAGTGTTAGTTTTATTCTCCTATAGTGCAATATGTGATCGACAAATTGTATATCAACAATATGAGTAATTTAAAAATAGATTTGTTTAATTTATGATTATTTACTATTAAATATGTAACATGTCAAAAAATAACCACCCAGTATGCATCCGATTTATCCTTAGAATTAATAAGTTATTACGAAGCTTTGGGCCATATTATTCAACTTACCTTGAATTAATAAAAGGATGATGATATTTCCAACCTATTTTTTTTATAATGGCGTTCCATAGACTTTTAAAAATTATGATTTTTTATAAAATAGTTCATACAATATTAAAAAAAATCTTTATTATAAATTAAGAAAAAATATTTTTATACTTTTTAATTTCATAATTTTTCAATAAAATTAAGTTATTGATAGTCATTTATACTTGATATTTTTAATTAGTTCATTACATTCAAATATCTATTAGTAAATTATTTTTATAATAAATTATAAAAATAATATAAAAGTTATTTCATCTTCTCAAATATGGTATCGTGATATTTCTCTTTTATTTTTTATAAATGCACCCTATCTTTTAAATATTTATTAATAAAATAAATAAATATTAGTTAAATTATTTTCTATATTTTTTGAAAAATATCTTTTATCCTATAAACTTTTTGCAGCTAAAATGTGTTTCTAAATTAAAATATAATCCGTAGTACATATAAAATGTTAAAGTGAAAGGTAAAAAAATATTAAATTAAAAATATATGAGAAAAGAAAGTAACTTTTATATTATTTTTAAAGTTTTAATAAAAAAAAAGATTATTATAGATATCTAAATATAATAAAATATTGATAATTTATTTTTTATATAATAATTAAATAATTCATAAAATATACAAATATTATTTTAATTTATAATAAATTATTTTTGTTACAATATAAATTAAGTCTCACGATATTATAATTTTTAATTTTTATGGGCATTTGTCAATTAAATCAGGTGATACAATTAAAAAATTGACATCGAATAGAAGTGGGGAGGGAATCGGACTAACCCAAGAAATGTGAGACATCCAATATGGCATCATAACAAAATTGAATAGTGTTAAGCCTAATGTAGAATTGGGTTAACTTCTGAATAACCCAAATGGACCCATTACTTGGCCTGGTAACTAGACATCGGTCCACGTAACTTCTTTGCTATTATTTTATTCTTTTATTAATACAAGATAATTCATGAGATTTATTAATGTTTGATTTGTTCGATATCGTTTATTTTCAATTGATCCATATCGTTTATATTCTAATAATTTGATCGAATTAAATTTTAATCAACTGGGTAATAGTTCAACTAATAAAATATATGACAAAACAATATTGGAAATTTTTCATTCATATTTACTGTATAGTTTAAATTTTTTATAACATTTAAGAAATAAAAAATCAATTAAAATCCAATGCATCAATGAATTGGTCTAATCAACTTAAACAAAAGAAAAGAAATTATAAAAATATAAAATATTTTAATGATAGTAAATGTCCTAAATAGTATGGTAAATAAGATAACACTCCTTTATTAAAAAATAAATTATTTTATAATTTTTAATATTAAATATTTTAATAATCTAATAAATCATTGAATATTACTTGAAATACATTTTTAAAATATATTTTAGAATATTTAACATTATTTTTAAAAAAAAAAAATTGGCTACCTTGTTGATGAATACTTATGATTACATCTCTATAATAAATCCTATTGCCAATTCAATTACTCTATATCATTCCAAACTAGAATCTTAGTAGTTTGGTTTGGATGGTGCATGAGCATGAAAGAAACATGTAAGCACTTTTAAACTACTACATACCATGAGCAAGTGAATGAGGGTAAGTGTGGGCAGATTTAATCCTATTTAATCTAAATCATTTAAATGGATCCAAATTGATAATTAAATTAATTTAGATTAATTTAAAATTTAAATTCAAACTGACGTAAATTAACAATAATCACTCTTTTAGAGAATTTAATTTAAATTGATCTAATCTGATTGATTTAAAATTTTTTTGAATTAAAATCAGTATATTTAAATTGGTTTAAAATTTAAAGTGAAATGAATATTGTCCAAAGCTTAAACGAGGGTTACCTGTCTCTTTCACATGGGAATTTGGATGATTCGTGATCATGTTATCTTCAGTACACTAAAAACAGCCAAAAGTGCTTGAATCTTGAAAATTTGTCAAAATTTCAATCCTCCATTTTTTTTTAAGTGGAAGACTTTTAATATTGAAAGTGAAAGAACAAGAACATTAGTACAAATAAATCATAAAACAAGTCTTTGATTCAATGAATTTTCTTTTCCATTTTCTCTTTCAACGCTTCATTTTCTAGTGTTAGACCATAAGCTCGTCAAGAACAGCAACAAAGGCTGCTAGGTTTTAAAAAGGGCAAAAAAAAGCGCCTTGCAAAATTAAAAACCCATGTAAATAACATGCAGCATGGATTAAAAAATGATGGAATCTCTCGATTAAATAATACGCTTGCCTTGTCAGGCAACATTGTCGGTAAGGCAGCTTGCGCTCCTATCCTCAGTTTCATCGTCTACTTCACTTTGTTGAATTGATTTCCTGAAATGGCTTAATTACCCTTGCTTCATTTGGATTTTTCCTGTAATTCATTCCTTTAACCTAATAAATCGAGGGCAATTTCATTGGAGTATTCTCTATATAAGCAACCTGTCCACGCCTTGAAGGGCCAGCAAACCAAACACAATCGCAGACATATCTTGCAACAGCTCAAACTCCCCAAACTCAGTATCTCTCGTTCTTTCCAAACGTTACTCTCTGAAAAAAAAAAAAAAATTAAAGATGGCTGCTGCAAGTACTAGGAATTCCATGATCAACGGTGGTCGTTGTTCCCATAGATTTGTTTCTGGGCGAATGATTCCGAAGAGAGGTCAAGTGAAGTTGGGTATTGTATTGGGACTGGCCAATTCTTTTGCTGGTATTTTCTCTCGCAGTAGCAGGAGTGCAGGCAACAATCGGCACTCTCAGTAGAGACCCAGAAGCATGAATTTTGTTTATGTGTTGAGATGATAGGGAAATCGGACAAACGAGAATCGAGTTGTTCTGTTCTTTTGTAGATACATTTTTTTTTTTTTTTTTTTCTGATCATGTAATCTCGGAAATTATTCTAGTGTTTGTACATAGAAGAAGTTTAATTCGAACGGAATTCTCTCCGCTTCTTTTGATTACTATCTGATCTCTTTCTCTTTGGCAGTTTTGGTCCTTTTGGATGATTAATTAGCAAATGGAAACTATCTGTAATGTCTATATTGATTTATGGTACCATAGCATCCTTCTTTATATCTCTAAGGACGACAAAGTCTACTTCCATGGAAAGGGAGAAATACTCGATCCCTAACAGAAGCGAAAAATCAAAGAACAAACTTATCTCTTAAAATTTAGTACTCAACACAAAAGAAAATTAAATTAAAAACCTTGAAAATTTAAATTTATAATAATGTTAAGAATATAAGTAAATGAGATTATTATATATTTTATATAATTTATTTTTATTACTCTTGTGAATTTGACGAATTTTAAAGAGAAAAAAATCTACTCCTGTTAAAATGGAGCCCATCGCCGATAGGGGAGATATGCTAAGTGGAACCCTGGATCTCAGTGGTGAGTTGACAGGTGCTGCCTTTGGAGTTTTCAAGATGAAGTGGATTTGCTTTTAGCCATCACATTCTTATGGTGTTCATGTATCCATCCTCATCTTTCTCTCTCTCTTTCTTCTTTCATTTTTTTTTTTTAAATAAATAAAAAAGGTTTCATAAAACAAAGTTAATAATGCAAAGAGAAAATTAATTAAATAAAAGAAAAAGAAAAAGAAAATAATTTTGTCTATTTATAACTATTTTTTATGAAAAGATCTTGGACAAAGTAATTTCCCCGTGAAAAAAAAATTAAGCTGCTTTTATTATAGTATGGTGTCAATAATGGCAACAAGGTTCAACTAATAGAACTGTACTATATTCTATATAATAATATACTTTAATACCATTACAATTAATGTATTTCTAGGTTAATGTCTAAATTTTTTTGGCAAAATATTTAGCGTATCACACAAATTTTGTTATTGATGTTATTAGAGCAAATAATATAACTGCACCATATTCTATATAATAATATACTCCAATACCATTACAATCAATGTATTTATACGTTAATGTCTAAATTTTTTTTGGCAAAATATTTAGTGTATCACACAAATTTTATTATTGATGTTATTAGAGCAAATAAATAAGACGGTATCTCACCACGATCGAAGATTCTTTAAATCTTACCTAAAATTAAAGCAAAAGATTAAGAATAAAATTGACTTGTCGGTATAAAAATTCTGATACTTAAGTTAATAAACGATTTAAGATTTATGAATGATAGTTGAGTAGATCAAAAAAGAGTGTTTATGCTATTTATCGATCTGGGCGGTTGGGTTCAAGAATGAGCGAATATTGATAGTGGAGAGTCTTCTATATGCAAGAATTTTTAGCAACGGCTCAAAAGTTCTTTATAATGTAGCGAATCCAGTATTTATAGGAATTTTTATACGTGTAGGCATGAGAAAACAAGAACCTGATTAGGTGGTATACGGCTGATATGGGTGAAAGACAGACTATTTCATCATTCCTTTGTACTGAGTTAAGGTGGCGCAATGAATGCTCGCAGCTCATAGGGCACGGTGTCTCATGCCTTAAATACAATAGGACGTTCTAACAGTCTTTGAGAAATATACACAGTTCCATCATTCAGTTCTCTCATTTTTTATTCCTGAGACCGAGTCACCTCGATAATTTAGCAGTAGGTGTGAAAACTGAGCCTGATTAGTTTGGGTCAAGTCGCCCAAATAATGATATGGATGAGGGTAAAAAAATATGATCAGAAAAATTCTCAATATAAGCTTTCCAAGTTTCTACTGTCACAGAGTGAGAGCGAAAACTTAAGTATTTCTAATTATTAGGTGTGATCTGGGGGTTAACTTGGGCTTTTGAGTATCCAAAATTGTTAATGGCTTTCATTAAATGCAAGTGCTTCAATTTTAATTCTTCGTTTTTGAAAAGACGTAACGGTAGCTAGACGCCCTTTTGTAGTTTATAACGTTACCATGTGTGAGTATACGAAGGTTAGTTTTTGAAAAGGCATGCCACTCTAAGGGGCTTCATCATTACTTTGTGATATGATAGAATTTCAGCCTCTGACAGGGTAACTTTTGGTATACACTACATTGCCTGACTTTCCTCTGGCCTATTACAAATACCCCCTACTTGTCTTTTTTTTTTTTATTTTTTTATTTTTTTCCCATTTTGTGTACCTATTGGTATTAACTGTTGCCCACTTGCCCTCAGCTCTTTATTCCTTAGCTCCATTTTCTTTCAAATGCTCTAAGTTATCCTTTGCCTTCGCTTCTGCACCTATTTAATCGTTAATAAACTGTTTTCTTATGCTTTATTTTACATACTTTGCCTGTAGTTGCATTGCAGCATGCATTGTTGCTTGTGAGAAAAATCACATCAAGGATTTCTATTTTAAGAATATGAGAAGTGCTAGGGGCCAACATTCACGTCGGTGGCCAGGGCCTAGATGTTATGAGGGCGGGCGACGAGTAAAAAGCATCGCTTCAAATAGACTGCGATCTCAAGGATAACAATATTTGTTAGCCTTGAAAAAATACTACACCTCTTGTCGTTATCGTCTTGACCTTGTTTTGTATGCCTATAAGGAATAAGTACTAGTAGCAAAAGTTATATCCCGAGGCCAGTCGCTTCGGGGTGTCATTGAAGTTGACTCATGATCTAGTTCATCTTGAAGCCGGAGTTATGATGTTACTATCGACTCCATTCCCCTCCTTAGGATCAAGACTGAATTCGGAGGCTGATCAATTTTCTTTTATAATAAGTGAGCATAACCTCTATATATATTGCGACGCTTACTAGGTGGACAGGTTGGTGTCCATGTGAGTTCCCTGGATAGGCGAAATATCGAGCTGACCCTCACCTAGAGAAATTACCTTCAATAAAAAACTATTCTTACTGGGACTAAGGCTGTCGCTTCAATAATTTTTTGTCGGCCTATTGACTTATTTTTAAATTTTTTTATATCAACTCATTTCTAATAGTTTGAGAATTTTAGTCAATTTATATGTTCTGTGGATGAAATATTTTGACGAACCTCCCATCATTCCTGAGGTGGCATACATATATACACTAAGAAAAAATTCTAGATCAAGCCTTCGGTCGTATTACCTATAAACTAGGCCAGAAACTCTCAATTCGATGAGAGAAAATTCTTTTAGTAACAAACACTAAAAGAATAAGTAATTTTTTATTGAAGGCGAATGGGACCTTGTCGTTAGGTGAAAAATTTTGAACCAATTTAGATTAGCTAAAGCTTGGGTTGGTTGCCTTACTTTGGGTTAAGAGTTAAGAGAAAGGATAATGTCGTTAGGGAATATCGCGACTGATTAGAAGGAGATTCTTTCTAAAACTTCGTTGATAGAGTCAGGTCTAATCGCTTCTCATCTCTCTCATATCGCCCCTATTCGGATAAAAGTGAAGAGTAAAAGCCAATGATTATTTTACTATCATCATGTAAGAGGTTAAGCTTGTTTTATTTGTTTTGTAGAGATGTCTAGAAAGGAGCAACATTCTTTTATTTTTGAGCGACTAACAATAGCTAGAAAGATCGATAAAGGAGCAGGTTGCTAGCAAGTGCCACAACCTCTTTTGCGTTGATAAGAGGCTCCCAGAGCTCTATCAAAGGACAAGGGTAAGTTACCTAATTCACATATTAATTGTTATACCCAAGTATAGGTAGTCTTGTTATAGTATAGTCCAGTGAGTCCAAGTGTCGTA
>JAWDEX010000006.1:3514555-3526059 GCA_035221805.1 Trichilia hirta | reverse complement strand
TAGCAGGGGTTCCAGGAGCCTATGTACTGTGGTATCGTCCACTGTATCGCGCTTTCAGGTAGTTATTTTTACATCATCTTCAATTTGACTGTTCAATTATTTTCTGCTAAAAAATTCAGGGTCTATGTCCCAATTATTGTGAACGGTGAACTCACTTGGATTTGGAAGGGGTTAACAAACAGGGACCGAGGGCTTGGCTGCTGCAGGCCACGGGAAATTTCGCAAAACCAATAATCTTTTGCCCCCGATAAGATTATGATGTTTATATTTTGGCCTCCCTACAATGTAAAAGCTGGTCTGCTCCTGAACTGACAACCCACCATTATGTGTTTCTAGTATTGTGTAATTGGGATGTTCTGTAATATTTGTGGCCTCACAATTCAAATAAGATATGATTAGAAGTATCAGTCTGTATGGCTGTATTTGTTTTCCCTTTACAGAATCTTGGTAACAAAAGAATTCCCTTTTATTTGGTCATTTAAATCACATTAAAAGCCCTTTTGCAGGTCTGAGAGTGCATTGAAGTTTGGATGGTTTTTCTTGTTCTACTTGGTAACTCTCTTTTCTATTTCTAACCAATAATCTGCTTCTTAATCCAACAAGTGGGAGATTGCTAATTCTTTCCTTTCCTTTTCTTTTTTTCTGCCCGCAGCTGCACATTGGCTTCGTTATATTTGCTGCTGTTGCTCCTCCTATATTTTTCAAAGGAAAGTCTCTGACGTAAGTATTTTTGAATCCCAACTATTCCTTTTGAAAAATGTTGTTATTGACTATAATTAAAATTACTTGGCAATCATATTGCTCTTTTCCTAATGCTGTTGGCTTTAAACTATAATGCATACACTGGTTGGTGTCTTCTGAAAGAATGATGTGTTTTTCCTCTTTGTTCTTCTACTTAAAGTGCAAAAATTGGGGTGGGGTGGGGTGGGGGCAGTGCCTCGGGGTGTGATCAAGGGCTAAAAATTTGTTTAATATACATTATGTGTAATCAAAGTCTCTCTTCTTTTTCCAATAATGATTTTTTGTTGTGGACTCTTGGAACAGTGGCATTTTGCCTGCGGTGGATGTTATAGGGGACCATGCACTGGTTGGGGTAAGATTAACTTCATATTTTTGGAGCGAATTATGTGGCTCTTATTCTTATAGATCCTTGTCTTCAAATAATCAAATACCTAACTAGGTAAACTGTACTATTACTTCTGGCGTCACTCCAGTAATAATCTGGCGCATAAATCTATGCCACGGGATATGCTTGTAAAAGTGATAATATATAAAGTGTTGCTGACGGCTGAGCCATATTGCTTCTAATTTCTTTGTTCGTGCAGATATTTTACTTTGTTGGTTTTGGATTATTCTGCCTAGAGTCACTGGTCAGCATCTGGGTTATTCAGGTCTGCTTTGCTCCCCAATTCCTTTTCATAAAATTCTCATGAAAACTTATGTCACTTGGCGCTTACTCCATGCACATTCATTTAAGTTTTTCGACGTCTTTGTTTTCTTTTTATGTGCAGCAAGTATACATGTATTTCCGTGGAAGTGGTAAAGCTGCAGAGATGAAGCGTGAAGCTGCACGGGGAGCTATGAGAGCAGCTATATGATACTACGCTAGGAAAACACTGCAAGTCTGATACCCTTATGTATGATTTAGGTTGTACATGCCCTTAGACGTGGAAAATGCATTGGGAAATATTTGATTACTCTGAGCTTTGCTTTTGTAATACCTTTTTTTTTTTGACATATTTTCAATGCTGTGTTTTTGTACATGTTGTGCACTAGTCTTGTCTTTGTCGAGATTTGCCACAATTATTTCCATATATGAATTCATCTTATGTTGAGCTTTCTTTCACTGACTACTACTCTTCTGAATTGCCCCATTTGATCTATCACGTATTAACTTCCATTGAAAGGTTTTCTTCAGCAGAATTTTGGGTTACAATGTTGCCAAATACGTTGCTGTCATCGTCATCATCTGAAACCAAAGCAGTTCAACTTCGATTTTGCTCCACACAAAAACTCAATTTTGCAGCCCAATCGTACTTTCGGACAGCAAAATTCGATGCATGGAGAGACAGCATATCATGGGCAATTTGGACCCAGCACGAACTCTGCACGCCGCTATGAATAGACTAACTTAAAACCTCATTCATATTTCGTAGCCATCAAATCGAAACACACCATTTAACAACCTTAGATACTACTAGCAAAACGTGCTAATTTCATTTTTATTCATATCATTATATATTATTGAGTAGCTCAACAAAATAAAAAAGGAAAAAAAAAGCCACAAGGCAATCCATAACGCCATCGTACTGGCATACCTCATACAGATATAAATATAGACTACCTTATATTATATATAGTAATCGTTATAATATATGAATGCATCCTGTGCATTAATACCTAATACCAGTTTAGTCTCTCTGTCTAACAATAAGCAATACATTTCTTCTTACAATCGATGGTGCATCCGCCGCCTCCGCCTCCGCGACCGTATCCCTTCCCTGATCGGCTATACGAGGTGAAGCACTTTCTTGGACACGTCAGCTTCTTCATGTAACAAGGACCTCTCTCTTTGCACACTGTAGTAGGGCGAATCGCACCACCTTTTGAGTACCCTCCGTTCGGACTTCCATAACCCACTCCATACCCTCCACCTATCCCATTCCCATTCCCATTGCCAAAGCCGGGTATCCCAAACCCAGGTCCTGATCCAAATCTCCCTCCCATTCCGGGATCAAATCCATATCCATTTCCAATTCCACCACCTTTGTCGTTGTTTTGGTTGGTGGGTTTTCCTTTGGAGTTGGTGAGCTCAGCTGAGAAGGTAGCTCCGAATGATCCGGGTCTGGTTGCCATGCAAAGCGAAGAAGCAGCTGTGATAAGCATAACAGCTAAAAGAAAGCTAGAAAGGAACTTCATTTTCTTTTTTTCCAGAAAGATTTATGAGTGTTGAGAGTGTGACGAGGAAGTAAGAAAATGAGAACGAGATGAAAATATGTAAGTCGGGAGGATGGGTAGAGGACATAAAATTTAAGAAGTGAAGTTGGAATACAGACTGTTACAGGAAAGGAGCCGACATTGAGTAGGTTGGATGCAATTATTGTGGCAACTATTTATTATTACTTATTAATATTAATTTATATAATCATAAATTTTGGTCTAAAGTTCGTGACTCCGATGTCAGAATTGCACTATCCCATTTCCTCCCGTAGTAAGATTTTTCTTTTCGGAATTTGTTAGGCTGCGTACGGACACATATTGAACATGAATTCTTATCCATCCAGATAGGAAGACGATGCAAAAATATCAATAAATTTGATTCCTTTAAAAGATTTAAGTTTAAAGACTTTTGATTGTTAAATCTTAAAACAACTCCTTTTTCTCTCATGGCATTCACCTCTGCTCTTGAGAAACAAGTTCAAATCTCTTTATGTGTGTGGGTATTCATTACTTCAAATTTTTGGTTATCTTTGTGTATTTGGTAGTTGTATGCGTGATGTCTATTCTCCAATTGTGGTGAAACAAACATGCTTAAGGACTGTTTTGTGGAAATTTTGAATCACAAAGGTTGTCATGCAATAAACAAAGCAGGTTCTTTATTAAAACCATGTTTAACAAAACCCCGTACAATAAATAGAGATGAATGCATTTTTCTCATTCCTTGGAGCAAAGCCAATCCAACCCTGCAAACATACATAGTAGTTGACAAGAGACGCACGTGAAATTGAAAGGGTAGTGCCGACCATGTTCCATACATTGATTTAAAATTCATAAATCATAATGGAATGCTCCCTTCCCATTCAAAATCTCTACGGTCATCTCAACCAAATCATTTATGATATTAGTTCAATCCATTGAGACATTTCCACTTAGTACCAAAACGAGCAGATCCAATCTTATTTACATGGTTAAAAGTTCAATACAAAATTGCCATTCCCAAATTTGTTATTATGAGTGCAATTAATAAGGAATAATCTATTCAAGGCGCTTTTACTTAGGTGCCCACATCTAACATTGGGAGTGTTGAAATATTATAATTTTTTTTTCTAATCTCGATTGATATAATTTGACTAAGAGTATATTTGAATTTGAGGTGTTTGTAACTTTGGCAAATGCAGACGAAGAACACTCAATTTGCTTACAATTAATCGCTGTACTTGGTAGGTTTGAAACAATTGCCAAGTCCGGTGCAACAAGCTTCTATCGGTGCGAGATTTAATGGCCCAAAAGTCAATAGGGGTCCTTTTAGCCTTGGAGTGTCAAGCTGGAGCCACTATTTTTCTCGGATGAATGAGCTAAGCCGTTCAGGTCCAAAATTTTTGTACTCTTTAGTTTGGACCTTAGAACAAACATTTTGAAGGCAACTTTTAAATTGGGTGCTCAGAATACTGGATCCAGATGGATTCATAACTCATTTTTTTTTTTTTTTTTTGCTTAGTTAAGTCTTCCACTTCTCAAGAAGCTGTTATTTACCTACGTCTGCTAATTTTCTTCTTTTTGAAGTAACAAGATCCGCCATTCAATTTTACAGAAATTAATAGAGAGCTACAAAAGGAAGGTGTTACTTTTTGAAAAATCATCTTCATAGAGAGATTGGAATTATTGAGTAATATTTCCATGGCATTCAAATTGAACACTCAATATTAATTTACAGAAGAGTTCTTTCCAAATGCACAGAACAAGCCCATCTCTCAGCGTTGGTTATCTTGAAGCAAGACTCATTGCAATGACACTATACAAACAGGAATCATAAAAAAGAAAAATAAAAAAATAAAGAGAGAAAAAAAGGAAAAGAAAGCATTATTTTTTCACCCTCTCTAGTAATGCGATTGCGATTGGCCTTACTGATATTATAAAGCAGAAAGTTTATAGACTAGAGGAGCCCCAACTTGCATCAATAGCCCCAATGATCTTTTCGTGTAAATTGGCTCCAGAACTAGCAATTATGCCTCTATCAAGGCCTTCTAAATATATCCCCTTTGAAAAGTCCAGCGGACGCCCACCAGCATCAGTAACTACACCCCCGGCTTCTTGGATTATAACAACGCCAGCGGCATGATCCCATATCTTCTCCCTGTATCCAGACCTGGCAAACTTCATAAATACTTCGGCATCCCCACGAGCTATGGTTGCGTACTTCACCATATTGTATACACGTAATGGTTGCTTCCTGCAGTCACAATAATTAAGCTTCTTTTCACAGCTCTAAAATGTACTGTATGCTCATAATTCATTTCAAAGATACTAAGAAAACAAATGCACCTAAGGCCAACGCTGTGAGCTAGTCCTGCTGTGAACGAGTGGCTTAAGTTCGACTTCTCAACTGGTTCACAAAAAGTTGCCAATGCTGGATTCTCAATGGAGGACAGTTGAACTGGCGTTGCAGAGTTTGGCCACACCAACTTCTTATTTCCATGAACTAAAGGCTGCATCCAAGCCTCGCCACTACCTCTCCAAGCATATATCACACAACCTTTGTCCCAAGATTCAGATGTAGGCGGGGTTAATTTAGATATAATTCTGTGATACCGATGATGATAACTCAGCCATCCCTTTCTCATTGGATAATTAGGGCAGCCAAGAACTCCAAGCACTGGCTTGCCATCTTCTATCAATGCCAAAGCAACAGCATATTGATCCCCATGGACAAATCCCAATGTGCCATCAACAGGTTCAAGTGTCCAAAATCTTCCGATAGGGCCCCCATTTGAGTTGCACCGGCTGATGGCTTCAAGAACTTCTGAGGTCCCAAGGGCCATCTGTGGACCCGGGAGCCCAAATTGAGGTGCTTCAGCTAGACAATCATTCACAGTATTTAGCACAACTTTTAACAGGCCAGTGGCATCTGCCTTCGAGAGGCTGAGAACATCTTCTTCAGCAACAATTGACACATTTTCACTCCCAAAGGACTCAGAAAGTAACCAGCTAACAGTTGCTTGAACACTCCAATCTGTTTACATGGTGTGAACAAGAAAATCAGCCATTAGTATACTGCTATTGCATCAAATATGTTCAGGATTATTGGTTGTGTCATTTAGTGTTCTAAGAATAACATTGTAAGTTATGTCCAAAGCTATGTCTCCTCAATCCGTAGATGTACAGCACCAGGAAGGGAAATTATTGTATCGAAGAGTGAAAGGTCATATAGTCCTAGATTTCTTCTTTTGCACAACCTGCTTCTATAGTATAAACAGAACCCATACTGGTTAGAACATAGGCTAGATAAATTCTCAGTGAGATGAATTAGCAACTTAAACTGAAACCTTAATCAAAACACCATCCATAAAATAAATGGTGACGGAGAGATTGAACAATAGAAGGTTATAAAAAAACAATTTTCCAGGTTATATATAAAACACAATTATTGTATCAACTATTGAATCAGGAATAATTTTTCAGTTTCGATAAAGGTAGTTTGTTTTAAGCATTTTGACATCCGTCTTATTACTTCAGAGGCAAAATTACATCATCAGTTTTCAAAAGTAAACTAGTGCATTGAACTAGGCTAACAATTTATACTTGAGAGCAAAGAGCAAATTCCTTGTGCGATTTTCCTCTGAAACAGAGGTCAAGCGTATACCTCTACTGAGAGAACAGGTTTATTGATGAGGTTATTTCTCTACTTGACCATCAAAAGAGAACGAATGTCTCATAAACAAAGTAGGGTGCTGTAGTATAGCTCTTGTGCAGGACTAATATCTCATACCAGTTTGCAGTAAACAGCTATTTATGTTAAACTAGAATATAAGGTTTATCTAAAACCAAAGAAATGTTGGGACAAACAATTAGATGGAGGCCTTGCTGTTGCTTCACTGAATCATTTTAAGAGCAATTGACTTTAAGCACTCTTGCACTACAAGACTCACTGCCTATAGTTTGAAAAGTAACTATTTATCAAAGTAAGCATACGGGATAGGATAATCTGTTGCTAGGTTAACTCTGACTGTTATTATTAGTTCATTAGTGTATGATTACTTAACCACAAATATGAGGAGCAGCTTTTGTCTAAGTAATGAGAATCTGCATATATCAGTACTAGATCATCCAACCGACAGAAATGAGCTAAATGATAGATATCTTCTAATCAAGTTCTAGAGAATCCATATTACCGAACAGATAAATAAATGATGCAGCTTATAAATGGAAATACTAGAGTGCTCCAAAGCAGTTCCATGCGTATAGATGATTCAGCTTATAGAAGAAGTTCTGTTTTCTTTCTCAAGAGTATCTTTTCGACAAGCGAATGAAGACCCTAAGAAAATGTTTATCTTATTTGTTTTTCTAGTCTATTCAAGCTTGACTAGTAATAAGCACAATCGATAAACCAATATTCTTCCAATGTTTACTGACTTCAAAACACAAGTTTTGCTGATTTTGGAAAATAATGTAAACAAGTTGTGGTCAACTTCCAGTATAATTTGGTATGTTTATGCAAATACCCAACTTACCCTCCTCTTCATGGACATCAAACAAGTTGTGATATATATGCATGGACGAGAGGACGAAGCATACTTTCCCTCACCATCAACTTGACAGTTGCTACTTGCTACAGTTCTCCCAACCATGATTCAAAATTAAGAAGCATATATGCTTAGCTCAATGTGTTCGTTCCTTTCAACAAAATATGTAATCAAAACCCAAACAGATAATTTGAAGGATTAATATCTGCTATGAAGTTAAACAAAAAATTCAGATAATAACAATTTAATGAAGCATTGCCAGAAAACAAATTAAAACAACGGTGAAATATAATTTACTCTGGCTCTGGCCGAGTAATCCTTTCAATCCAACCGTAATTCATTTGAAATAACAATTCCGTAAGAACTTCAATAACACCCGCCAGAAAACTAATGCCAAATCAACCAAAGTTAAGAACAACGAGAACCCATTTGAAGAGTAAAACAGGAAACAAGAAAGAGTGAGATAAAATACCAGCAACTGTGACCGGAGAATTGTCATCATCGGACTGGAGTTGGCTGCTGCTTCTTGAAATCAAACTCTCTTGCACTTTTTGACAAAGAAAACAGGCAATCTGTACAGCTCTGACAGCCACATCCAATTCTTTCGAGTACTTTGACTCCACAGAATTAACAAAATCCATTCCCTTGTGGTCCTCCATTAATGAAGAAGCTTTCTGCTGTCTTTCACTGTGTTGCACGCAGAAAAACAAAGAGAAATCTTTGAATCCTACATGATTTGGTGTGAACAACAGCTTGCTGTAATATCTTCTTCTGGGTTCAAGGACACATGGAACTTGAGTTCTCAGACTAGAACAATTTAAAGGCATTAGCAAATGGTTAAACGCACTTCTCTATTTTTATGTCTCCCTTGACTTGGCTAACGTGGATTTTCTTACGTTATAAAGGGAAATATATATATATATACACGGAAAAATTACAGCCTGAAAAAAACCAAAAACGTAGCAGGAAGAATGGAGACGGGATTTTTATGGTATTTGATCCATGGTTTATTTATTATACTTTGCATTAGTGTAGGTGTTTAATATTGGAGCCTAAAAGGGATGGGGATTAAGGTAAAATATAGTAAATTTTGTTACTGAAGAGTGGGGTCGAAATAAATAATTTCTATTGGATGATGACATTTACTCTTACGTGCAGGTTTAGAATTTTTATAAAAGATTATTAAAAAAAATGAAAACCTTTTTCTGCCCTTGTTTTCACATCACAACATTGTAGAATTTGAATATTCCCCGGGGTCAACAATTGAGATTAAATAATAATAAATAATAAAAAAATTAAAAAATTAAAAATTAAAATACAATTTAAATGACAAGGGGATAATAGATTTATGTGAAAAATGGGATACTAAATTTATTTAGAAAATTTTTACAATGAGAAAAGAAAAACATCACAGAAAGAAAAGAAAATTTTAATGTGAGAATACATGTGTCCTAAAGTAAGTATAAAAAATATATAAATTATAAATTAGGTCTACAAAATCAATCATATTAACATATGTTATATGCCCATAAATGTATCTAAATACCAAATATGAGTCACAAACTTGACAAATTTCTATCTAGACGCATATTTATATCGTCTTTTATCAACAATATTTATTCTTTTGTCTTTCTATAAAACTTTTGAGTGTTCATCTTATATTGCAAATGCTAATAAAGTTTAAGTAATACTTGAACTTGATTACTAAAAATGTCGTAGTTAGCATATCAGCTGAATTTTCATGGTCCCTCTGAAATAATGTCTTTAATAAAAGGTAATTTGACATTAATATATTTTGTCTAGTTTAAAACATTTGATTTTTAGTCAAGTAGATGATACTTTGACTATCACATTACACTGTCTGCTACTATAATAGACTAAGATCACTCTTTAGTTCTTTCAATCGCATTACTCCTTTTATTGCCTTTGTAATAGCAATTGTAGTAAAAAGAGCTACTATAAATGATAGCACATTCAAATAAAGAAAAAATATACCCTGTTTAAGATCTCTTCCAATGAAGATCTCCTGTATGATTAGAATATACATAACTAACTAACTCAATTGTATTGAAAATGGTCTTATTAAATTTAACCCCACATTTATAAAACCTTTTGAGTACCACAATATCTAATTAATAGTATCTCAATTTCTTTCCTAGGAGACACCATATACTTACTCATTATACTCATAGCATGAGGTAAATCAGGTCTAGTACAAATTATAGCATATATAATACTCTTAACAACATTTAAATAGGAAATTTCTATCATGTGCTCCACCTCGACCTAAGATTTGGTGACAAATCTACAATTAATCTGAAATGGATAGCAAATAAAATACTCATAGGCTTGTAGTTCTTTATATTAAACCTATCTAAGATCTTTTTAATATAACTCTATTGTGACAAGAATAAAGTTCTTAAATTTCATCTCTATGAATCTCTATACTTAAAATTCTTCTTATAGCACCCAGCTCTTTCATTTCAAACTCATCTTTAAGTTGCTTTTTGAGCAAATGAATGTCTAACATGCTTTTGGTAACTATAAGCATGTTATCAATATAAAATAATCGATAGATAAAATTATTATCACTAAGCTTCCTATGATATACACAACTATTACACATACTTCTATGCATCTATTTTTAGTTATAAAGTTATCAAATCTCTTATACAATTGTCTAGGAGATAGTAACCATATAATGATCTTTGAAGGAGAAAAATATGATTTTCTTTAATTGAACAAACAAACCCTCTAATTGAATCATGTAAATTTGTTTCTCTAAAGCACCATGTAAAAAAGCTATCTTTACATCTAAATTGCTTAAGATATAGATCACAAACAACATCTATGGCTAAAAATACTCTAACAAAACTATGATTCACTACTAAAGAGAATATTTCATTAAAATCTACCCCTCTTTTAGTGTAATCCTTTATTACCGTATGTGCCTTGTATCTAGAAATCTCAACCCTAGTATGCCTTCCTCTTTCTTGTTGACTTACTTGCATCCTGCTACTCATTGTCCCTTAGGCAATGTAACTAACTCCCATGTCTAATTCTTATGCAATGACTTTATCTTTTTACTCATAATACTAAACTACTATTTAGCTTCAGTACTAGATATGTCCTTTTTACAAGTGTTAAGCTCATGTGTATCAACTGTTCGTGTCACAAATAATGCATAATTAACCATTTTTACATAAATTGCATAACACGTTGGTGGCCTAATTATTCACCTTTGTCTATCAATGGCAATGCTATACTACTACTCATATGCATCATTATATTGTTGAACATCTATATGATTCAGCTTTTTAACATTCTACACTTCATTTGTTCTCTACCATATAGGCTATTGTATAATTAGAATTTTTATGTTAAACTCTGTCTGCTCACTGACATCATGGTCTATACCAGCTACTGATTCATTTTGATGATCCAATGAAGCAGATTTATTAAATATGACATCCTTATTAATGACAAAACCCAAAGACTTTGGATTTATGTACAACAATCTGTAACCTTTCACTCTAGATGCATATCCTAAAGATATGCACTTCTTTGCTCTTGGTTCAAGTTTATCATCATTCATATGAGCATATATTGGGCAACCAAATAATCAATAGGTAAATCAAACCTTAACTCAAAAAGGATTCTTATATTCAATAGTTATTGATAGAGACCTATTTACTAAATAGTAAGTTATACTTACTATCTCAGCCTAAAATATCTTTAATAAACTTGAATAAGAAAGCATACAACAAGCTCTCTCTAATAGTATTCTGTTCATGAGTTCTACAATACCATTTTATTACGATATTTAAACATAAGTGTGGTGTTTTCCTATTTCTTTTATCTCCCATAAATTATCAAACTTAGAAATATAATATTTTAAACTATAATCAATCCTAAGACCCCTGTTGATGTCATCCAAAATTTAAAAGTAAAAAATAATTTAAAAATAGAGTCGCCATCTATCCAAATAATGGTGGGATAGTGTTGACGTCGTCCAAAATTTGACGTAAAGAAAAATTTAAAAAT
>JAWDEX010000006.1:3490785-3514455 GCA_035221805.1 Trichilia hirta | reverse complement strand
ACAAGCTTATAATATTCAAGTTAATTGGGGTTTCAATATCCACTAAAAAATAATATAATTATTTCTCTATTTACTTATTAAGAGTTATGCATTTTGATTAAAATATTAAGAGTATTTATAAGATTTCTTTAATTAATTTATTAATAATCATAATGGTCATGTCTGCGTTATTTGTTTGGACATGTTTTACTATAAAGTGAATATGTCTACTATACATAATCTGCTTCACACTATGCTTGTATCAAAAAAATTAAGTGGTCCTGACAATTTCTTTGATTGGCTCCGTATACTTAGAATTATTCTAACGTGCGAATGGGTTGCCTATGTTTTGAATTCTTTAATGCCTAAAACTATAACATATGGTAGGTTAGAGGAGAAGAGACAGACATTTAAAAAATAAAAGAAGGATGAAGAGATAGCTAGATGCTATATGTTGGCTAGAATGTCTAAAGAATTATAATGCTAACATTAAAAGCTTAATGCTTAATCTATTTTGCTCTACTTACAAAAGTTGTTTGGGAGTAATAGTCTAGTGGTTAGGTATCAAACATTTTGTTGAATTTTAGAAAATTAGTGAAAAATTGAATTCTTATCTAAAATTACTTAACATCATATAATAGAAATCTTGATTAATTAATTTCAATGAGTAAAGAATTTTTTTTGTGTATCATGTTCAAAACTCAATTTATTCTTTTATCCTAATTTTAGACACTTCACATAATAAAATTTTTAATATTTTAGACTAGTCATATTCAAATCACTGTACCTTTCTAAAAAATATTCACATCCCAACCTTATAAATAAAAATCTTGGTCAAGATTCGAATATTATCAAAAATTAGATAACTTAATTCAATTACACAAATCCTATATTTCTCACCTAATAGAATTTTTAAAGTAAAAGATTTATATAAAAGAATCATTAATTATTCTACAATAGGAGGTAAGACTATAACAATTTTAAAGACTTTTAATCAAGTACTCATATTATTCGCATCTCATGTAAATATTCTCTCATTTTAAAAAGTTTTCATAAAATTTCTTTTAAGTCCAAGTACTTACATCCGATAACTGTTCATCTTATGAATAATTATTACTCTTTATGTATACATATACATTTGTATATCGTATATGCTTGTGTATATACATATAATAGGTGTTATTATAACATATAACTCCAATGTCAGTTTTTCACATTTACTTATCATACAAATAATATATACTTGATTAATTTGAAATTACTTGTCACACGAGAATACCAATTACTATTTTAAGCAATTTTACTATTTACATTAATAATATTACTATTCACATGCTCAGTAGAAATTATTTGTCAAATAAGATATTTCATCATTTATACTATTTAGATCATTTTTCACACGAATAATTACTTTAATGGTTAAAAATTAATATTTCGTGGCAATTTTGATAAATTGTCAAATAATTAATCAAATTGCTTTATAGTTTGGATTTTTTGATCAATAATTGATCGATTTGCTTTGTTTAACCTAGATTACTTGTCATACTAGTAATCTTATCGTTTGTATTATTTATTTAATTTATCTAACAAACCGAACATTTTAATTTAGGCTAACTAAAATTTTTTAACCATAATAATATCTTTAATATTTTTTTAAATATTAAAATTAAATTTTGACAATATTTAATAAAAATAAATATAACAAAAAAAAAATTAACCTAAAGTTAATGACATTAACCATAGGCTACCAGAAAAATGCCAAAATGATATTAATATATTAATGCATTATTTAGACATTTTCCATTCATAATTAAATATTATGAAAATTAATGTATAAATGATATAACATGGCATCATATACCATTATACATACCATATACTATCAATAAACACATATATATACATGCATTATTCATTACATATACATATATTATTTACTAATTAATCAAATTAAGTAGTACTTTAATTATATATTTTAACAAATGTTAATCTAATTAACATGTCATTAGCCTAATTAATAATTCAATAGTTGAATTAATCATTTTTCAAGCAACCAAATTAATAATTAACAATTAATCATCAATTTATTATCATAGCCAAATAATAATAGCAACGATTGATAATCAAAATACAACAATTAACACTTAATTGCTATGCATTCATAATGATTATATATAATTAACTATTAACCATATATTTAATGTCAAAAACATAACATTTATGATTTTGAATCATTATGGCCAAATTACAAGGGTTCATGAACATCATGAATTTCGTTTAATCTCATGAAATACACATCATATATGCCATCAATTCATTAAAACACCATAATTGTGGATGACAAAACATAAAGGCCAACTATACATACGTACATCTGTCATGTTCTATTTAATTCATCATATGAAATCATTGCATCTATGGTATCAACATGATCATATGACTTTACTAATCTTATTAGCATATTAAGATGATGAACTATTTATCATCTTTTCCATAAAAACAACTAAATACACAATATGTTCCACAAACCCTAAAATCTTTATTTTACACCCAAACTTCAATCAACCAAATTCAACCATTTTAACAATAAATCAAGCATATTGTCAACATCATGACATATTTTGATACCATTTAAAAGAGTTAATGAGGTGAAAATAAAATAATTAAGGTTTATGATATAAATACATGCATATAAGATTTATTTTCACAAAATCAACTATATAAACATAAAATTAAGCTAATAATTAGCTTAGGGATGAAAAGTTTAACCTTTAAAATACAAGATCTCCAAGAAATCAAAACTACTTTTTCAATTCTTGCTTGATCACGTAATATATATAAAGAGAGAGATGAGAACTTTTATAATTTTCGATAATTATGACAAAATTAACAAAATACTTGAAAATAACCCATATTTATATTTTTGGTTTGGTTACTAAAATGACCTTGACAATATAGTCAAACACAAATGAGTCTAAAAGCTCTCGTCAAAGCTCTCTAATAGTACAAGACAAAATAACTATTTTACCTTTATTTAGCAATTTATTATAAAATAATCCCTAAGCTAGTCAAATAAACTTTGACCAAGCTTATTTTAATTATATTTTTATATCTAAATATTAAAAAAATATTATTACTTACTCTAAATCATATTTGGATCAATATATAAAAGCTCGAGTTGTTAAATTATTTAATGTATAAGTTATTTATATTTTTTGGCCTAATATTATCTCTAATCATTAACTCTCTTATGAATAACATTTAATCTCTGTCATAGTAAGAAAGAATATAAGTTATTGATTATAACTTCTTGAGTTAATTAGGGTGTTAGTTGTAAGTCGAAACCAATCTTATTGAATTCATTCTGAACAATTAGGTACTCAACAACTATAACATGTTACTAGATATTAACTACAATAATTAATGTCTAGTAACATACAATAGTCCCTAAATCATAATAAAAAAAAAAATTTATAAAATTTTTTATGTCTAATTATATATTCTGTGTGAATATAAAATATTTTATGTCTAATTATATATTCTATGTGAATAATTTTCTTTCGTTTGTCTAATCTTGACTAAATTAAAGTTCACGAATATTAAAACTCTAATATTAGTAATATACAAATAATTAATCAATACGTGCTGAACTTCTTACTACGAACTTTTTGTATAATATTTATATTTTGGTCAAAAACTTTATTTTTAATCATTTACTAACATTCAACTGAAAACTTAAATTTGAACTGACTTAATCATTTGCTTCTCGATATAAGTAACACATAACTAAACTGGCTTATATGTACAAAAAATAATTAGTCTTGTATTTATATACTATATGAACCATATGCATTTATACTGATTAATAACTATGACATCTCAGGTCTGAGAAATAGTTAATATACTACTATAATTATATAATAAATCATTGATAACATACTTCTATATGATTCATAATATCTTGGATCACGTTCAAAAAATAGTTCTCTAACTATTATTCCATACTAATTTTTTAATGATATGATTATTATATCACTCACACTAATATCATTTTATAATATTTACTGAAGACATTCAATATGCTTACTGTACAACATTAATACTTAGTCGGTATTGCTTTCATAAGGAATAATTTTAGATAATCAAATTATCTGGGCAGTTCATATGTATACTCAATCATTAGTATGATTAGAAAGAGAAAGCATTTTACACATATGAATAAAAAATAACTTCTTTTATTACATCAGTAATTCAATGCAAAATACCCAAAATCAACAACACATTGTTTTAGAGAATATAACACGAATAGTAAGTTTGGTTAGTGGTCCCATCTAAAATAGTTTGTAATAAAGGAGAGAAATCTTATCCATAAGATTAGTGAGATCATGACTCTCTAGAAAACCATAAATTCGACGCTATATGGAAAATAGTTAGGGTCTGACTAGTTTTTGAGAAACAAGTTGGGCATCTTAAACAGTAAATTAGGGAAGTCAAGAATTGTCATTTGAGTTGTAGACCGTTGTTTAAAAAGCTAAACCGTTGTTTAAAAAGCTAAGCATAGTGCCCTTTTATCACTCTAATACGATGTAAAAATGAATAAACAGAGGAAAACATGAGATACTGAAGTGTATGAACTGGTTGGCTTAATTACCATTTGCTTTTCATTCAATCGTATTTATAAGTTATTACATATAATAAACTATAGAAAATTAAAAAGTACAAATAGATTTACAAACATTAATCTATTGTTTTAATCAAAATAGAATGAGAAAAATCTGGAGGTAGATTGCTTGCTGTACATCTCTCAAGCTAATCTAATTTCCTTGACTTTTTCCTTGATTCCCTCGACTGATATTTGACCGAGTTATTACATGCTCTAACAGCCCCTGCAAACTGATGGGTAGTCAACGAATAAAGAGTTTGGACTTCAAAAGTTGAAATTGAGTTGCTGTTTGTCCTTTGGTAAACATATTTGCTAATTGGTCTTTTGTTGTGATATGTTTAACCAAAATATCCTTATTAACTACCTTTTCTCTAATGAAATGATAGTCAATATTCACGTGTTTGGTTTTAGCATGAAAGACAGGATTTGAGGCTAGTGCCAATGCTCCTATGTTATCACAGCAGATAATTAGAGGCGAGAAAAGATATGGTTTGAACTCCTTTATTAACATTCTAATCCAGTAAGCTTCGGCTGTGGCTAAAGCCATGCTTCGATATTCTGTGTCCGTGTTTGAATGTAAGACAACTCCTTCTTTCTTGGGGCACGATGATACTAAATTTTTCTCGAGAAAAATACTGAATCCACTTGTGCTTCTTCTGTCATCTGGGTTACTAGCCTAATTTGAGTCACAAAAAACATGAATGTGAACTGTAAAAGGTGTATAAAAAAGTCCATAATCCACCTTGCCTTTTAAATATCGAAGCACTCTTTTACTACCATCCAATGAGAAGAATCTCGTGGATCATTCATAAATTGGCATAACTGATTTACTGTATATGAAATGTTAGGACGTGTAATGATGCAATATTGTAATTCTCCTACCACACGCCTGTATTCAATAGGATCCAATAAAAGTGTGCCATCATGCGATGATAACTTCATTCTCGTAGTTATTGGACATGCTAGTGTCAAAAACTCAAAAGGCACAATGGACTATGGACTTTTTATGCACCTTCTATGGTTGACGTTCGTTTTTCTGTAACTCGGATTAGGCTGGTAACCCAGATGATAGAAGAAGCACAAGTGGATTCAGTATTTTTCTTGGCATAAATTTAATATCATGGTGCGCCAAGAAACCAGGAGTTTTCTGACGTTCAAGCACAGAAGCAGAATACTAAAGAAAAGCTTTAGCCACAACTGAAGCTTACTGGATCAGAATGTTAATAAAGGAGTTCAAACTATATCTTTTCTCGCCTCCAATTATCTGGTGTGTCAACATAGGAGCATTGGCATTAGCCTTAAATCCTGTCTTTCATTCTAGAACCAAACATGTAGAAATTGACTATCATTTCATTAGAGAAAATGTAGTTAATAAAGATATTTTTGTTAAGCATATCTCAACAAAAGACCAATTAGCAAATATGTTTAGCAAAGGACAAATAGCAACTCGATTTCAATTTTTGAGGTCAAACTCATGGTTCGTTAACTACCCATCAGGTTGTAGGAGGTATTAGAGCATGCAATGACTCAGTCAAATATCAGTTGAGAGAATCAAGGAAAAAGTTGAAGAAATTATATCAGCTTGACAAATGTTTTTTTCATTTGAAATTAATTTCATACGATTAATTAAAAATAATAAATATTAAAATGGGAATTAAAATTAATTTCATACGATTAATTAAAAATAAATTTATTTAATTTATGATAATTTACTATATATGTTAAAGAATAATCATATAATCATCGAGTGCATATCCAGCTTATCCTTGGGCCACATTATCAAAATTACCTTGCAAAATTAAACTCGAACTAACCCAAGAAATGTTAGTCCTTCAATTTGGTAATAATTGGGCCCATTATTACATAATTGAACAGATTTAAGTCTATAATTATTTTAATGGAATTTTTTTTTAAATTATGTAAAAAAAGAAATAAGATAAAATTTTTAAAATAAAATAAGAGGATTTACATTAAAAAAAAAAAAAAAAAACTTTTGGACTAGTAGAAAAGTTAAACCAAACAGGCATTTACTCACGATGGGAGTGAGGTAAGGTAATAATATTTAAAAAATTTTTAATTTAATAAAACTCCAATGTAACAATGAATTGGTTTAATCAACTTCAAAATACTAATAAAGAAAGAAAATTATAAACATATAAAATGTTTCAATGATACTAGATGTCCTAAAATGATACAGTAGTAACATTTATTTATTAAAAAATAAACTTTTATAATTTTTTAATATTGTTTATTATATATTTTAATAATCTAATAAATCATAGAAATATCCACTTTATAATATATTTTAAAATATTTAACATTATTCAAAAATGTTAGTTACCTTGTTGATGAATACTTATTATTACTTCTTCTCTATAATAACTACTTTGGCCAATTTAATTGCTACCCTACCTATCATCCTTGTCACAGAGAATGCTTTAGAATCTGGTTTGGATGTTGGATATTGCACGAGCATGAAACTTGTCTATTTGCAAAAGCTACAAACAGCACTTTTAAATTATTACATAACTTAAGTGAATCAAGGTAAATAGTCTCTTTACCATTAAAATTTTAAAGACAACCAAAGTGCTTGAATCTTGAAAATTTGCCAAAATTTCAATCATTCTTTTTCTTCCAAGTATAAGAATTTTAATATTGAAAGTGAAAGAACAAGATCATTGTAGGACCGGATCTCACAAAGAAAAGTCTTGATTCAATGAACAAAATTTCAATAACCTTTTCCATTTTCTCTATCAATATTTGTTTTCTTGGTGTCAACATCCAATAAGCTGGTCAAGAACAATAACAAAGGCTGCTAGGTTTAAAAAGACAAAAAAATAAAAAATAAAAATAAATAAAGGTCGTACAAAATTAAAAACCCATGTGAACAATATGCAATATGGCTTAAAAAATGATGGAATCTCCCACTTGAATTATATGCTTGCTTTAGCAGCCAGCATTATCCATAAAGCAGCCTGTGCTGTCAACCTCATTCTTTTATTTCACTTTGTGAAATGGCTTAATTAGCCTTGTGTAACTTGGATTTTTTACTCATAATCTTCGTTGTAACCCATTGCTTTAACCTAAAAAATAAAGGGCAATTTCGTTGGGCTTTCTCTATTTAAGCGACCTGTCCATACTTTGTAGGTACCAGCAAAGCAAAATACAGAGACAAACACAGAAGTTCTGCAACAGCTGAACTCCTCAAACTCAATCTCTCTTTCTTTCCAAACGTTAAAATCTCCCCCCACCCCCAACCCCCCAAAAAAAAAAACAGATGCCTGCTGCAACTACTAGGAATTTTATGTTCAACGGTAATCGTCATTCCCAGAGATTTGTTTCTGGGCGTATGATTCCGAAGAGAGGTCAAGTGAAGTTGGGTATTGTGTTGGGATTGGCCAATTCTTTTGCTTGTATATTCTCTCGTAGTAGCAGATCTGCAGGCCGCAATCGTCTCTCTCAGTAGAGACCCAGAAAGCATTAATTTTGTTTAGGCGTTGAGATGACAGGGAAATCAGACAAACAATAGTCGAGTTGTTCTGTTCTTTGGTAGATACATGAGCTGTTTGTTTTTGTGGATCATGTAATCTCAGAAAGTATTCTAGTATTTGTACAGAGAGGAAGTTTAATTGGAATGGAATTCGCAATTTCTTTTTCTTAATATACGATTTCTTCAACGGTCTTGGATGATTAATTAGCAAATGGAAACTAGTTGTAATGTCTATATTGACTGGAGTGTAAATTCCTATATAGTAGGCATCAAAATATTGGGATTATTAAAAATAATTAGCAGTGATTCTGAAAAAAAAAGGGTTCTACTTTGATCCCTGCAAAGTATGATATGGGACAGATGAAATGTCTTACGGAAATAACTATTTTAACCTCTTTTATCACGTACATATTTATTTTAATGTTAATTTACTATGATAATGAGAATTATAATAAAAAAAAAAATTTAACGCATGATAGTTTTTAATTGGATACTTATATTATTCTCCTAAAGTTGATTCCTACCATTATTTTTAAGATAAGTAAAAAGTATAAAAAAAAGTAATAATAAAGATGTAAATTTTTTTTTATATAATATGTTCTGCATTTTTATTCAAGTAAGTAAATGTAGGGAAAAAAATTATATAAAATACAGGACAATAATATAATTTTGTGATTTGTGTAACTTTTTTTTTTTGTATTTTTAATATTATTTAAAAAATATTAGTTAGACAGTTATCTAAATTTTAATATTGGCAATATTTAAATTTAAATTTTCTATATAATTCTAAGAGATTTTATAAGTTTAATTAATTAAAATCAATCATTGAAAAAAAAAAAAAAAAATTCATTCACTTCCATTTAAGGAAGAAATGCTGCCCAATACAATTGAAAAATTAAGCAAAAGTTTGTCAATAGTTTAGATCTATGCTACCATAGAATCCTTCTTTACATCCGAGGACAAAGTCTACTTCCATGTAAAGGGAGAAAGACTATATCCCCAATACAAGTGAAAATTCAAATAACAAGTTTATATATCTTAAAAATTTATATTAAAAGAGAATGGAATCTAGTTTATTTAAAAGAGAAATACCATACCAATACAAAGAAAAATTAAATCAGAAGTTTAAAAAATTTTAATTTATAATAATATTAAGAATATAAATTTTTTATACAAATTATTTGTGTAAATTAATTTAAGGGTATTGTATGATTTTCATATATTTTATATAATTTATTTTTTTTTTACTATTACAAATATTTACTTATTTCATAGAAGTATAAGAATTTATTACTTACTTACAAATTATTACATTAATTTATTACAAAGGTTTAAAAATTTATATTCTAATATTACTATTTTATATTCAGAAAGATAACAAAATTCGTTCTAATCAAAATAAACTATTGACTTTATGAGATAAATTCACCTAAATTTTTTTTTGACTTCTTGCTTATTTATAAAGAGAAAGAATCTATTCCGATTAAAGGGAACCACTGTCACCCAAAAACACTTTGTGGGGATTTGCTTAGTGGAACCTTGGAGATGCTGGTGGTGAGATTTACATTACTGAAACTAATAGGTACTGGGAAATGATGCCGCCAATATTTTGGATTTTTAAAGACGAAGTGGGTTTACTTTTTGCTATCATATTCTTATGGTGTTCATGCATCCATCCTCATCGTTTTTGACTTTTATTATATAAAGGCAAAGTTAATAATGTAAAGAGAGAATTAAATAAAAGAGAAACAAAAGCAAGAGCCACAAATTGATTTGATTTTGTCCATTTATAACAGTAGGTTAAAAACATATTTTGTGAAGAGATCTTACGCAGTGATTTTCCCATAAAGAAAAACAAGCTGCGTTATTGTTAATTCAATGCTTTCATTAAAGTATGGTGGTTAACATCGACAGCCAGGTTGAACTGAAATAATTGCTCTATAGTTTATATTATTATATATATAAATACAGAATATAATACCATTAGAACTGAATATATTCAAACACAAAGTGATAACATGAAATCAAAATACAGAAGCTAAATAAAATATAATGTAAATAATGGTCCATGGAATTTAGTAAGTACATTGAATCAAGGCAATCCCACTACACTACTTAATTCAGTGAATGACCAATAATTTATGACAGTGACAGTATTAAATGTGACTTTGAAATTTTCCATTCAAAGAACCCATTGGACCATTTCGAAATGAGACAGATATTGACTTCTTTCTGCTGGTTTTACGATTTTCTGGTTCTATAAAGAGAGTAGGTAATTTATGTTATAATTTTCATTAGCTGGTTTGGTTGTGTTGCTGCTGTTTTTTGGAATTAGGCTTACATATTCCCATTTCCACTTACTGTAAGTAATCTTCTTTTTTTAAAAATTTCATTGAATCAACTCCTAAGTTGTGGTTTATTAATTTTTTAAAAAAATAAATTGGATCCAATTCTTAGAAAACAGACAAAAGTAGTTAATGGATTCTTTTAGTTAATGAGAAAGCAATGGGCAAATGGCCAAGTGACATAATAAAATACGAAACTTAATTTTTTCTACCTTGTTTTCCTGACAACAGCATCTTATTTGTTCTTTGCTACGTTTATCTTTCAAAGCGATAGTATTCATTAATAATCAATTTTTAAAAGTTTTATATTTAATTTTAATAATTGATGCTTAGCTTTCAAATTTTGTATTAGATAATTTAAATTTTAATATTTTATGTTAAAATTTTTAATTTTTACATAAACACATTTTAAATTTGTATTAGAATTAAAATGAATTTAGTAAACATAATTTGTAAAGTATGTTAGTCAAATTCCTAAATTAAAAGAGTCGTTATTTTTTCTAAGTCATTACTGAAGTAAACATGACTAATGATTTGAATTGAAAAGTTATTTATACAGAGACTTAAGAACTAGAAAGTATAAAATTTAAGAAAACATTTGTTTTTGTTTTTTTTTTTAATATTTTTTTCAAATATTATATCAATAAAATCAATCTTACACCATACATGATGTAAACTATCTACAGGACACCATACATGATGTAAACAAAATGTACTATCCATATAAAATAGAATACCTCATTCATGGTTATGGACATTTTGGTCAACAGCTTCCTCGAACACAACAACAAACAATAAATATAGAGTATACAACTTAGACAGGCAAGAGCAAAGTCAAGATTGACAACTCACGGTCAATCATTGTGTGCATTGCCTAATCATCTTCTCCTTTATATAATCCAGGCAAATAGAGTTGGCTCACCGCAATCACAATTCACAAGCTCACAATTCTGTTCTCTAGGTCTCTTCTCTGATTACTCTTATTTTCTTTGAATCTTGACAAAGGATTGAAGTTGTAAAGAAAAGATGGCAGGTACAAGGAGAGTTATGATGAACGGAAGGATCTCCTCTAAGAGGTTTACTGCTAGCCGTCTCATTCCCAAGAGAGGAAACGTGAAGGTGGCAATATTGGTGGGTTTGGCTCATTCGGTTGCTTCAATCTTCTCTCACAGTAGTCGCAGAGGAGCTGCTCGCTTGGCTTAGTTCATTTTGTGTTCGTGGATGGATCTAAGGAGTCTGTACAAAGTTTTATAATATTAGTAGCTTATTGTGGAGTTCTGTTGACTCGTTTCTTTCATTGTTTTTGGAATATGAAGAAATTAGTCTTTGTCTGGAATCTGTACCGTCAATGGAAATTTGTTGAAGTTTTGCAAAAATGCTCTCTATTATTTCAATCTGTATACTGAATATGGGTTTTATTTGATCCTTTCTAACCCTCACAGTTTACAGAAAATCAATGGCAATCGGCTATTTAGAGACTTAACAGGATCTAACTCGTATGTATTGTTCTATTGAGTGGAACAAGAAAAGCAGAGACAGAGAACTTGCTGAAATGGAAGTAGGACTGAGATCTGATGTGAAGCCAATGATGCAAATCTTATTTCAACCTATCCTGGAGTTATCTCTGCCAAATACTAGGGTGGTTGCCCAGTTCACTGCGACATAAAACCTGTTCCTCCAACTTACCACACGAGTGAGATAAGCAGAGCGCCAAATTAGCCAGCTGAGAAATCCGGCAAGTGATATGCCCTTTGCATTCTGACATTATACAAATGGGAGTATTAGTGAATCAAATTAGCATTTTGCTAATTGCTAACAGTCAAAGGCACAGGATTCTGAGATTACCTTAGACTGGCGTAAATCAACCAAGGCCTTGTAGCGACCAACGGATGCCATACTTCCAAGATGCTTGTAGACAAATGGGTCTCCAAGATTGATGTCTTTTGCATGGAATGCCTTGCCCCCCTTTTGCTTCCCAATCTTTTTGTTAAACAACTCCACCAGATATTTTCCCTGCCTTTCTGCAACCTGTTCCAGAATTTTATATGGACTTGCTCAGAATTATGTCAACAACCAAGCTTTAGACTTTAACATGAGTTTTCAAAGTGAAGCACAATTATCAATTTGCAAGAAAATATCAGTTTTAAGTCATTGGGTAATACTTTCTAGCACTGGCTAACAAAGGACATGAACACCTTTTTTGCAGTACTGTCTTCCACTTTGACGACCTGTGGCTCCAGCAGTATCATTTTTTTTTCTACATTCCAGTAACATTAACGATCATCTCATTAATTGAAATTTTAGTGTCAAGAGCTACACTCGAAATTGCTTCAATTTTGTCAGTCAGCATCCTTCAATGGCCTATTTAGAAAGTTGAAATTGACCTCCACAAATACTGGTGATTCGTATATTAATCTCTTTTCCATTCACCAAAAATTGAAGATTTCGACAAAATAATGAAATTAAGTTCAATGTTACATTGGTTAATAAAAACATTCAATGTTAAACGATTCAGTAACAAAGAGACAAAAACAGCAAGTTGAAACAGAATTTTTGGGGGGTCTAAAGGATGTCACCTGTGCTAGAGCAGGAAGCACTGGCCTCCCTGTCTGCTCTAGAAAACCAGCACAATCTCCTAGTGCAAATACATCTTCTACAGCGGGGACCCTCAACCATTCATCAACACCAATCCTGTATCAATCAATAATTTTAGTTAACGGAAGATATAATTGATATAAACTTAGGAGAAAACGTCCAAAATAAATTCTGCCTCTAATACCTTCCGCCGGGTGACTTGGCAAGATTTAGTGATTTCACAAACTGAGAGGGACCAACACCTGTGGACCAGACCAAAAGGCCGTATGGCACATCAGTCCCATTATTCAGAACTATCTTTTCAGGATGCACATCTTTCACAACCCCACGCATTAGGCTAACTCCACACTGGTAGAAATCCCACTTATTAGAGACAACAAAAAAAATATAAAGAAAACCACCTCTGGGATGTACGAAACTGCTCATATTACCTTATTTAGGTGATTTATTGCATATTGCCTTAGTCCAATATCGAAGGATGACAAAATTTCATTCGCCTAGTCAGAGAAAAAGCATTTAGTTAATGGTTAAAACATATAAACTCGTGCCTTCATATGAGATCATTTCAAAATCAAATGGAGTTAGTACCTCGATGAGGGTGACTTTTACATAATCTTTAACATGAGCATACTGTTCATGGACATCTCTTGTGATGAAATCACTCAATTCACCACTAAACTCCACCCCTGTAGGCCCACCTCCGATGACAACACAATGTAAAAGGCGTTTCTTTTCTTCTTCTGATATGCCTATTATAATAATCAGATTCCAAGATTACAAAGTTGGTCGTTTAATAAAGCGGTGGGTGTAGTAATGACACAATACTAACGAGTGGCAAGACGTTGTCTCCTAGCCAAACAAATTAATCATTTGGTAGAGAACGAAAATCATTTTGCCTCAAGGATTAACTATGGTAATGACATCTGACAAAAAAAGATCCTTTTGGATTACAAATTAAATACCATGATTGGGCGGTAATCTCACCTGGATTTTCAGAAAGCATGAGGTTCAAGAGAAGCTTCTTCCTTATTTCTTGGGCATGATTTACTTCACGAAGGAAAAATGCATTTTCCTTCACCCCCTTGATACCAAAAGTCAAAGGCTCAGCCCCAGCAGCAACGACAAGCTTGTCATATGCAACTTTAAATCGGTGAGACTCATAAGGCAATTTACCATTGCTGACTGTCTCACAGTAAACCTACATGAAACAAAAGGATTTTGTTTTTCAGAAGTCAATTTAATCTTGCGTTACATAGGCTATATCCTCTCCGCAAATTAAATATCAAATTTGCAATGCAGCTTTGGGCAACCTTGTTTTACAATGCCGATCACATAAATAATAATTAAATAGAATGGCATGTGTAAATAATAACTAAGCTAATAAGTGTTTTACAATTCACTCACTTCATGTTTATCAGTGTCAATGCCAATGCAGGAAGCCAGATAAAAGTATGAATTGGGTTCTGTTGCCAATGAAGTCTGTATCCGACTAACAGGCTCAGCTACAGAGCGAAACTCAAGGGTACCAACACAAGTTGAAGCAAGCAAAGGTGTAAAAACCATGTGATTCCTTGGGGATATGCAAACAACATCATATATCTTGGTATCGAGTCCTTTAAGAAATCGACAAGCACCCCACCCGGTACCAAGGACAACCACCCTTGGCTTTTCACCTGGCTTGGTTGCTTCCAATCCTGGATACCTAGGTTCCTCATAGTCTGATTCAGATTCCTCCACCATTTTCTCCACATTGTGATATTGGTAGTGCACGGTTGTCCTAATTCCCCTACTCCAAGAACTCAAGTGAGTTGCGTTCCTGATGCCGGATAAGTATGACAAATTACCATTTTGTGAGACATTCTCAAGGGAAGGTAAGAAACATTTGCTGTCGGATATTCCCACAAAGTATACATTCTGCTGACGATTGTAACTGCCACTAGCACCTCCTGATCTCCTGAGACAACTCCTGGCAATCCTTGCTAATGCCATCTCACGAGGAGCAGCCCTAAATGTAAGAGGCTGTAATCTCAGGGCTATATATCCACTTAAATTAGAAGCTTTGATCAATTAAACCTGCAATGAGGGAGATGAGAGAATAAGTTATGT
Source organism: Trichilia hirta (assembly GCA_035221805.1). Classification (NCBI taxonomy): domain Eukaryota; kingdom Viridiplantae; phylum Streptophyta; class Magnoliopsida; order Sapindales; family Meliaceae; genus Trichilia; species Trichilia hirta. Next base: position 3,499,277 of record JAWDEX010000006.1, on the reverse strand, counting down.
AAATTACTACTATAGAAATGGATGAGCTGAGGGCCGAATTAAATAGAGCCGGCCTGTTCAAGAACTCCAAAGATTGTGGACAAGTAAAGACAAATGCAACAAACTCCAAAACCGCTAGTCCAAATCAGGTAAAATAGCTTCTTGATGTGCGACAACAATAGCTTCCAGGACTGTTTTACTAGAAAACAAATGCATAGTCTGCTTTCATCGTCCAATGAAGGCAGATACAAAGAGGGGAAGTCTTGTAGAACTTTAAAATGCATAAACAAACCCAGAAAGCTGGCATTTCCCCCACTGCCCAACAGAATTGTGTATACTACCTAACACCCCCGATTCGGCACATGTTTTGATGCAATCAAAGACTGTGGTGACTGCTACTAGTTGGCAATCATGGTGAACGCCGATAAAAATAAAAGAATTGTCCCTCTTTTTGGCTTGTAACAACTGAGTGCTGAGATTTCATAGTTGAACATCAAATAAACCAGTTGTTTATTGTCTTTTTAATTAAGAAACTTAAAGAACAACAAAGTGACAAATAAGAACAGAGCCTCTCTGAAGGATCAAAAAAGCAAAAGTGAACTCAAAAGTCGCCTCAGTCATACAATCAATCTCAAACCTTAGGGAAAGTTATGTCATTCTTATTATAAATTCACCAAAACAGGAAAGAAAATGAAATACAATCTCTCCTAGATTTTAACAAAGCCCCATCAAGTAAGAGTGTTAAATCAGCTGAAAAAATCCAGACTTTCGCCAACACATATACGTGAATAATATATAATGTGAATGGTTAATATGCATAAAAAGTCACACATGCACTTCGCAATAAGAAGAAATATGGAAACACCCGGAAGCAGAAACTAGTAATAAAAGAAACTTGGTTTGAAAGAGGCTCAAGAACATTACCATGGAAGAATGAATGAGTTTTCTGGATCAAGCTTCACTGTCCAAGATTCCTGGAGAAATTTTGAAGCAAATATTTTGCAGAACTTTTAGGCAAAAATGTTACAGCTTTGTAGAGAACGAAAAACTTCAAAAGCCAAGTTCGTGCTTATATATTTTTGTACTTGGCCCAATATGCCCATGAATTAAAGCGGAGAGATCGAGATTGCCAACTTGAGACGCAAGAAAATCGTTGCAAATCTGTCTTCATATTATATTCATTTCATTTTTTTTAATATTCTTTTCATCGAACGTCATATTTTGGGAAGAAAGGCGAATAAACGGCGTTCCAGGAAGTAAGGATTTTTCCGTATATTCTTTGGCGAGATTTGGTCCGTCCTTTGTGTAACAAAAGCGGCGTCGTTTAAGCGGCGTGGTTTGAGCCTAAACCTAGTTTCTAGATCTTCATAGGTTTGATCAAACGCGCTGAAGTGGAAACATGTGTGTGAAGGAACGGTGGAGATCTAATTTGGGAACGGTGCCGTGGCCTACAGCAGAGAATTTTGAAAAAGAAAAATCAAATTGACTTCCTTTAAAACGTTGTCCATATTTCGCAGAAATTTCATCTTCAAATGCTAATTTCAGTGGGACCTTTCTCTTCACGACTCAAAGGAGTTAATTTCAGTGGCGTGTCAAAATGGAACTGACGGATCATTCTAGCTGCCCAGGATATCGGAGCCGTCATTGCTGAATTTCTCAGAGGTATTTATAACCGTTGATTTCTACTTATTTTACTTTTCAATTGCAGCCGGCAGTTAAAAAAATATTATTTTTATAATTTTTAATATTTCAAAAAAAAAAAAATAATAACTACTTAATTTTTATGCTTATTATCTTACGAATGATTAATCACATGTTAAACAAAATTTTTTGACAAATTCCACCTGGTACAAGCAAAGATTGTCTTTAAAAATTTTTGATGATCTACAAATGATTTTGATAGACCTACAAGCGAATATTTTCTTTTAGCATAAAAGAATACAAATTTTGACAAAGTTGAGTTAAATTTTCTGAGCTGTTGCGGATTTCTATTGTTATGTAGTTGCTGCAAATTCTTCTTCCAGGTCACCAAAAACCCGGTTCAAGAACATGGCCAATCGGATTCCTCCATGGATCGAATTAGTCATCTGCAAAACACGAAACAAGTTGGTAAATATTTTCATACCTGCTCATTTCTTCGCCGAATCGAGAAATCTCGACGGATCTCTCATTAAATCGAGAAATTTTGAGTATTCCTTCATTGAGTCGAGAAAATCCCGATCATTCTTTTATTTAGTCGAGAAACTCGGGAGCCTATGCAGTGAAACCTGCTACAGTTGCACCGGGCTTAACGCCGTTGTAACCCCATTTGCAAGCCACGTTTATACTCTTGGTTGCATACCTGCATTGAAAGAGAATACGAGTCTACTCAATTTAAAATGAATTCGTTGGCTAGGGAGAGGGCGAGTAAACAGGAGAGCTCACTTGTTTGGACAATTCACGAGATTATCAATCTTTCCATGCTGATACACAATCATACCAGATCCCCTGTTTACCACAACAATTTAAAATGTAAGAAAATAAGTTGAATTTATAATTTATCCGATCCTTGAAGGAATTTCGTTTTCCTTCCAAGTAAAATGTCTGCAATAGGAAGTTTTAGTCTTACTTCACTGAAGTTTGCCACCATGTCTTCTAAAAGGAGCTCCATGTTCTCGTTATAGTAATCTCTTAATGCTGTACAAATGATCTTCCTGTCCCATATCTGTACATTCAGAGGAAATTAGTGAAACATTGAAAGAATTTGTGCAGGACTGTTTCTTGAAGAGAACTGCATTTGTGTCATTGACCCTTGAGACTTAGCATTACAAAACTTGGTTAGCAGTACCAAAAATTGATCTCTCAAAAGGTATTGCTGTTCTAGTAATAAAGATAAATTTTCCAATTTTCGTTATATTAATATTCCATTCATGAGAAAAAGTAGCATTAAATGGCTAATTATGTACAACTTACACGGTGCAGGTTTGTCGTCCCACCGTGCCAACTGACTATTATTTTATTCCCACCTAGATCTCCAAAAATACTAGCATGCATGGGCTGTCAATAAATAATAAATAAATAAAGGAGAAGGTTAAAAAATATTATATATTTCAATTTCTTCGGTTTGCAACAGTAGTCTCCACCAACCGTTTGCTGACAGACATGATTGGGATTATATTTGTCATTAAGATCGTGAATTAGTAGTTTGAAATACTGAAACCTCATATTTTGAATTTTTTTTTTTGTTATTCGAAAAACCTCAGTCCGTCAGCCAACAGCCCGGGAGACTGCCATCAGGGGGAACCAGGCCCTCAATTGCTTCGAGGAACAGCATCACCGAGACGAGGCCAGGCCCTTAATTAATTTTTTTTTTGGTATTCGAAAAATCTCAGTCCGTCAGCTAACACTCCGGGAGACTGCCATCAAAGAGAATCAGGCCCTCAATTATTTCAAGAAACAGCGTCATTGAGACGGGACCCAAACCCTTAATTAAATAGGCCCTTGATCTCGTCCTTACTAATAGGTGGTATCAAGCATTTTTTTTTTTTTTTTTTTGATATCTAGGAAATTTCAGTCCGTTAGCCAACACCCGGGGAGACTGTTATTAGGGAGACCCAGGCCCTCAACTGCTCCGAGAAACAGCATCACCGGGATGGGGCCCAGGCCCTTCCCTACTAGCACGTGGTACCAAACGAACGAGTAAAACTTGAACCTGATTTAGCAGGTGGTACCAAACGAACGAATAAAACTCGAACCTAATTTTCTAAGCGCTTCGCAGAAAGAATTCTTGTGAGAATCGAACTTGGGATCACCTGAAGTCACCCTGACCGCTCGAACCACCAGGCCACCCCTCGGGTGTTATTTTGAACCATTTGTATATTACCTTAATGGGTAAAGGCTAATAGTTTAAGATGCCACTAGGAATAGCATGCCTGGTGTACATCTCCAATAATATGTGATAAAAACATAAGGGCCACCGTTAAATTGTCTGTAATCAGAAAACCAACCCACATATGTCCTTGCCATTTAAGATGTGGCAAAATCTATATTACAGCTCCTGGAAAATGTCATTTCCAGAAATTAAATTAATGTGCCTACATTTGGACTCTGAAACCGAGTTCAGATAAAAAGATGTGAGTTGCATTGTATAAATAGTTGTAAATTGCTGCAGGTTTACATACATCCTTGTGTTCAGCATACTCGTGACAGTCTCCTGTCAGAAAAAGTTAAACGAACAGACTCGATATTAGACATGGTTGAAAGTATTACCCTCAACATTCTGACAAAATCCATTCATTATGAACTACTTCAAGGTCATGACTAGATAACAATTAAATGGAAAAAAGAAAAAAGAAGAAAAAAAAGGAAGGATGGAAAGGAAGACTCCAAACCTCTTGCGGAGTACCATGACCTTCATTTCCCCAACCTAAAACCCCATTAACCAGAAGCAGAAGAACCAGTGCCCTCCCAGTCCAAAGGAGACCGGACTTACCCATACATGTTAGAAAGAAAACTATTAATTAAATAACGTTAATAACTCTACTAAGCTATATAACTACTAGGTCATAACAAAGCATCAGAGGAAGCAAAATGGCAAAATAAAAAAAAAAAAAAAAAAAAAATTAGATAAGTGTCATTACATTTTTTAAAATATTTTATCGGGCACTATCCTTGATTTTTTTATTTCGTTGTTAAAGATTTCATGACATATGGCAAGTGTTAAAGTAGATGATAACAAAAATGGTACAAATTAAAAAAAAAAAATATATATTGAGATGTGAGTGGACAATATAGAAATTAATTTCTATTTTGTCCACTCAGTCAAAATGAGAGAAAATAAAATAATAATAAAAACAGATTTTTTTTTTTTTTTAAATTATGAATAGTAAATCGAGTGATTATAACTATTTAAATAAAAAAATAAAATAAAATCTTAATCATATAATATCACTTATGTTGTGCATCATTAAATTATTGAAAGACAAGAATCGAAAAGACCATTAGGAGATCTGAATAAAAAAGATACAAAAAAAATGCCTGCATTGTGTGCATGCAAAAGAAATTGCCAATGAGTCTAAGTGAAACTTTAATACTTCCATCTCCACTATGTTTAGGTACACAACAAGTTTACTGATTAAATAATATTAAAAACACAAATCTTATATTCAAATTCTTTATATAAATTAAGGTGATAGAATAATAATAATTAAATCAAATGGAGAATTATTTTTTTTATAAATAATGTTAGTCGTTTATCTTAATTTATATAATATTCATCAAATAAATTAATGATAAAATGATAAAAATATATTATTTAGTTGATGAATATTATATTATTTAAAATAAAAATTAAAAAATTAGGATGTTGAATATTTCATTTTTTAATATAATATTCATTTTATTAAATGGAAGACAAGATATATTTTCATTTTATTAAAAAAATAATAAAATAATACTACATGGTACACCTTTTTATGTGATCGACTAATTTTGATTTTAAATAACAACGTTTATTCGTCAAGCAAAAATTCGACAAGTAGATGTCATATTTTGAAGTTTCATAAATTTCGTGTTTGAAAATACGTTAGGCAAATTCAATATCACATCCTACATTACAAACAACGGAAAGCTAAGAGTAAATTATAAGTTTTGAGTTTTTTAACCAAATAAAAATATTTTGGATTGCAAATTCCCAAAACAAATTACTAATTTAAATAATATATACTTAATTTTTTTGGCTGGATTATTCCCTAAGACATTAAGGTTAAGGTATTTGATAGCAAGATTAAGAAGATTAAAATATTTGACATCAAAATCACAAATTTTAGTCCATTCAAAAGCAGAGGCTATATTTACAGCAACATCTCTAAAGCTATGCGGATCGGAATTGTACTTAAAGCATTGGATGTCTTGCTTTAATTGAGATTGTGTGTCTAACTCAGGTGCTGAGACATGCTAAACTAAAGTACTATGTTTTGAGTGAAATTTTTAGTGTAGGAACCATTGGGTGTGGGTAGTAAAAGGGATCTTACCCATCGTACAAATTGCTCAGAGATGGAGCCCTGTAAGCCCAAGGTTGGGTAAAATCAACCCATAATCAATGGTCCATAATAATAGAATTAGAGTTAAGGTGAGAGATGTTGAGAGAATATATATTGGACTATTGTTTGTTATTGAGAAAATCTCCCTTTTAAAGGCGAAGCACGAAATAGCACAAGATTATTAAGATTTTTTAGGTCAAAGCATTGAAATCAAACGAAATTGCGTAAAAATATCATTATGACTGAAAGGGGATGAAGATAAATTTTGCTTGGAGAATGTATTGTTTATGAACTAGCACTGAAAATAGTTGGCAGAGTAAAAATTTTGGGGACAACTTGTTAGATGAAAAGATGGGTGTATTATCAAAAGTATAAGAGATACTGATAAAAGAGGTATCAAAATATATTGAATAAGAGAGAGAACCAATTTAGTACACGTACGAGGATATGTATAATTTTATATGGTGGTAATTTATCACACCCTTAAGTGTTGAGATATGCTAAATTGGGAGATTAAATATTAAGAGAAACTTTTAATTTATAAGGAATTAGATGCAAGTGATAAAAGGGGTGTTATTTTGCTATAGAAACTAGTCGAACACTGAAGTCATCCACTTAATGAGCTTAAGACAAAACAAAATCAGTCTAATAAACTACTAAGATGGTAAGAGAAGGCTTATTTTGGATAAAAGCACTCAGGGTATTTGACTAGCTGAGTTGCTGTGCACAATCAATGACCGTATCATTGTGTGGGACGAGAACGAAGATGAAGACGATAGCAATGAGAAATTTACAGAGACGGCATCAACGACTTGGTGCACATATCTAGACACAAATTGGTAATTGCAACCAAATAATTACAAGATAAATATTTCATCTAAAACCACGGTTTGCTTAAAGATGTTACTAGAAGATAAAAGCATATTTTCAGCTACTCTTAAAGAAATTATAGGGTCAAGGAATTGAAACAGTACTCATTAAAATTAAATTATCTCACAGTACGGATTAAATTTAAACTACATAACCAAGAAATAGGGACTTTTGTCATTAATACAGGAAATCACTCCATGAACTGACATTTCATAAACAATCAAGGGACTACTATGGAATTTTACTTAAAGAAACCTCCAAAGTTCCCTTTCATCTTCATTATTAAGCAATTTTTATTGGAGAAGCAAAGATACGGTTGAGGGTTGCAGCCAAGCGAATGCCACAATGAGCAAGTCTTTCCTCCACAACAGGCAACCGAGATAGGAAGTAATCATCTACAGGAAAACAAAACAACGAGTTATAGAATATAATTATAATTTATTTAACTTATTTACTGAAATCTTCCGGTTTGGGTCTAAGTGGAACAAAAAATTAAAAGAAAGCTTCCTAAATGACAAATCTTTCATATAATTATAGAATATACCTTCCAAAGAGCTTCCTGGTGTCACATTCTTGTATGCATACTTGCATGCCAAACTAATGCTTTCAGAAGCATACCTGTAGAATTGAAATGAAGTCCCTCATACTGGAAACATATCCGTGGAATTTCAGCTTGGTAACAAAAAGATCCAATTATTACGTTATTATTTATAGAAATGTATATATGCTTCAGCAATATCATCTGTAATAGAACTTACAAACACCTTTCAACATTAAGGTATTTAATAGGCTTTTGAGGCAACATTTACATTTCAAACAAATTATGCCATGTCCAACCCCAATTTCAGCATGACATTCTATCAATTGTCATCCCTTCGTTTATTATCATGATCATCATACGCAGAATTAAAGTAAACTGAATGATGTTTACTTACTTGTTGGGACAAATGGTTTGATTATATCCGCAAGATTCCCATGAGGTTATATAATTGGCCCAAACATTCGACAGAAGAATATTAGATAAAACAAAAGGCAATATTGAAATATTGAAATGTTAAATAGCTAGGCATGTACAAAGACAACACCAGAACAAAAATCCAAAGCCAAAAAAAGAAAAGCATACCGTAATATTCTGCTGAATGGATTGAATCATGACTGTGAGGTTTGAATTGTAAAAGGTCTTCATAGCAGATTCAATAATCTTGTCATCCCATACCTGAAACAGAATATTTATGACTAACGTGGCCAACTAAAATGACTTGCTCAACATAGGTATGCTCAAACAAGAGGCACATAAATTCTAGAATCAAACCTATTTCAAAAGCATCTCTTAGTTAAAACTGAACATTACGTTGTACAAGTAAAGGGAAATGGCAAAGTTTCGCCGTCCGACATAAGGTCACAGGATTAACAATGCAAGTTCATGGAAACACAATATACGATTTTTCAAACACAATCTCAAACTTTTACATAGTAACTGGAAACTTATCCTTTGGAACTTGATATCTGCCAAAAGAGAACTGTTGCTTTTAACGAAGATAAAATTTTTTATTTTTACTAAATTGATAGACTATTTAACAGAAAATTGTGCATTAATGGTGTGACGGGGGAGGCGTACTGGCC
>JAWDEX010000006.1:3423435-3451231 GCA_035221805.1 Trichilia hirta | reverse complement strand
GCGAAGCAATAGTTCAGATTTCATTCAGTGCAATGAGCTTCAACTGCAAGGCTTTTTATCACCCCAGGGCAGGCATTACCAAGATTAGCTGAGGAGACAGGGATCGAACATTCAACTTGCCCAATGCAAGCCTGAAATTCCATCCAAATCAATAACAAGTAGCAATGCGGTAACAAGGTTTCCAGCAAATGACTTAGTGAAGTTAGAAATTTTAGCCGAACAAAAAAAAAAAAGGTGCCGAGAACCCAGTCTACAATTCAGATTGGTAACCGGATTTCCAGTTTGTCATTCTTACCTTCTGAACAATTGATAAAACATCGGTATGACAAATTCCTGGACTGAATGAGCCACAATTTCCTTCAGGAGTTCCAAAGCTAGCAAAATTGATACAAGTAATATGCCATCCTTGTTCACAGGTCAGTCGAACTTCAGGGCTTTTAGACATGAATTCTAAGTTCGGTTTCCAGGAATCGACTGGAAGAGGATCAGACTCTGATACAAATGAACATATATCTTGTCCAGTTATTGTTAGCAAAGAAATCTTTGATGGATCACCGCCAAGCTCTTCATGGAGGACAAGCAAATTCTCTCCAGGATGAACCCATGAGCGCGGGATATGATACCTGCATATTTGCTATATTGTCACAGCAAATGGTAAATTATGTATAAAATTTGTGAATGATAATAAGATATCTGTTCACCCATACAATGTTTGAGTAGGCTGACCGCAGTTTTTTTGACATTTGAATGGATTGTATGACCCTCTGTAATCACAGTTTTCAGTGCAACCAGTTGATGGCGAGAGATAGGCAGACCAATATCGCCCAATGCTCTGGCCATTGACCCAAGCTTGACCCTTCCCCATGCTAGCAAGATTTATGGTTAACGGGCCTTTCCCTTTTGGAGCAAGGAACTTAACCTGGGGACAAAAAATGGAATCCTTAAATCAAACCAACAGAAAACAATATTTAGTTGGTTTAGATACGTGTTCAAACTACAGTGTTGTAAAATGTCTTCTATCTAGGCTTACCTTGTACCATATCAAATTCATATTGACAGGAAGATTGGTTCCTTGAGTCCACAAGGAACTGTTTGCAAGACTGACTTTGTCCAGTCCAAGGTATTCTCCTTCGACTCCTATCTGAAAGGAAGGAAATACGTAGCTCGGTAATTTCGAGTCCTTAAAGAATTGTTTTCAAGACTCCTACTACTTTTTTCAATAGAAAGTTTGTTCTGTTTCAATAACAAATCAAGATATTGCTGAACTTTTCACAATAGGGTCAGTAAAACAATAAGAGCAAGTTGATCTATATGCTCCAACCTGATAGGTCCATTCTCCTGAAGAAAGATCATTCATGCCATTTATCAGGTCAATAACAACTACAGAATAGATTCCTGCACCAGTGACATCAAACCATGGTCCGTAGTTCTGCAGTACATTGAAACGAGGAAATGAAAAATTAGTAACCCTACCCGTCAGTGCTAAAGATATCTCAAAAATATCCAGGCAACTAGGATCATCCTAAGATAGCAGAACTTATGGCACTGATTCATATGCAGAATCAGCGATAAAATTGTGATATTATGGTCATTGCAACATTAATACACAAAAAATAACTCCTTATAGCATCAAAATTATGGATGATTCCTATGTGCAGACAATTCAGTCAAGTTAATTTGACGGGAGAAAAAACAAAGTTGTTAACCTGTAGGCCAACCATGATATTCAACACATCCAGCGTATTATTTCCTTCTTTAAGACTAAGTTTCTCATTGATTGAGAAGTTTGCAATGTCATGATTACCATATCCAAATCCTGCAAAAAATTCGACAAAGAATATGAATAAATCTTCATATAATCACTAATAATACAATCATAGTGGCAAATTTTGGGATATGTAAATCTTTCAGATTCAATCTGAACTGGAAACGGATGAAATGGAGAAATATTGAGATTGGTGTGAAGAATATACAATAATTAGAATGTGAGCGAACATATAATGACTAGAATTATAGTTTCAGCAATCATAAAATCTTACAAAATAGAATTTGATTTAATGGTATGTGACAATAAAATTGAAAATAATCCAAGTTGATACAATTTTAGATAACAAATTTCAAACAGAGAGACAGGAAATGATTGAAGCACAAGTTCAAGTCACTAAATTCACATTCGAATACCATGGGAAATTATTAGAAATCTATCAATTTTCTAGCAAATGTTAACAGTTTCAACATGAAATAAACTTTTGCTATTATACATGATAAAAAATAGAGTAGGTAGATACAATTACATTGCAATCATTAGGTTACCCACCTACAAGCTTTTTGTTTAGATAAACAAGTGCCGCATGCCCCAAACTCTCAATATTCAGAAGCATTTCTTTCACTTGATCAGGCATGATATTGATACTTCCAGGATAATTTAAGCACGGAAAAATGAAAAAGTCAGTGTAAATCCCCTATTATGGTCTTAAAATATTCAACTTAAATCTAAACATTATATGATATGCAATACAGGAAAGCAATAAGAAAGAAATAAGAGTCAAATATTTAAATACAGGTCAAAGTTCCATCCCCGTCTCCTTTATTTTCTTGGGTAATTCTACCATAAGAAGTAAAAAATTGCAGATAATGGAAAGAGGAGAAAAAATATATATATAGCTGGGTCTCTATCCGTTGAAATGGCCAACAATTTGAACTGAAAACTAGAGGAACAGAAAGAATTTTTTTAATAGTGAAAGTATGAAACATTTGGTGATATGGTATGTGCTTGCTCTTGCTTCATCCTGAAAATCAAACTTAAAAGACTTTATTACTGACCAAGAGATACAAAAAAAACAATAAGAATAGCTAAAAATTGAATAAATTACCTTATTGAGTACCATAGATAATCACTAGAATCTTTTGTTGCATTAATCTGCTCCAATAAACCAGGCTTTACAAATGAGTTGTTACCTGAAATACCAACTTTTTCTTTGTACCAGCTCCATGCTGATGATTCCAATAGCAATTCATTAACGTTTGCTTTTTTTGTGAAAGAATGGTCGCCAATATTTCTTTGCGAAACAACCTTCCAATACGAAATAGTTCAATAGACATTACCTCACGTATAATAATAGATCAAGAGGAAAACAATAAAACTTTAAACGAACCAAATGTAAAGAAAAGTATTTTTTTGCAGGGAAATAATAATTTATAATATATTAATAAAAATTTAAGATGTAAAATATGTGATATTTTTATTTAGTTAAATTGTGTTCATATATACATTTATGACAAAGATAATAAGAAATGTAATCACAGAGGTAATGGATGCCATAATCACTTATTATGTAAAGAAAATGCGATAAGGTTTCACACCTTTGCTGTGTTGAAAACAACACTTCTACAATCCGGAAGGATGCTTACAGACCAAGCTGGAAGAAAGTATACATTTCCATTAAATGTGACATTCGCATCTGAACTGCTGTCATAATTAGCAAGAAAGGCTGCGCAGTCTTCAGAAGATTTATAATAGATATGTGCCTGAATTTTGGAAGAGAACAAAGAAGGAAAAAGGAAAGAAATAAGTTAGCAAGAATAACTAGTCAAGAAGAATAGCTGAAGGCATATTCTATGACCTCTCAAAATTAGATTTTGAGATATCTTAATAGCTGAAGCATTTACCTCTAAATTAGCTCCAAGTTGCAGGTGAGTTGGGCCTGAGCTTATTAAATACTCCTCACAAAGCTTTATTGCCTTGTGCAAATCACGCAAGTGACCCCATTTTGGCTGTCTAATAAAACCTGCTTTGGAATTTTCAAGTAAATATTGCCTGTGCCAATGAGTATAGAGCAAAGAAGTCTTTGCATATTGACTTGATCACTGCTAATGATTACCGAAATTGAAGCCTAACTAGATGGATCAAACTCAGTAATAATACAGAATAGCGTTGCGTACAATTATTCTCAGAATATAACAGCCTGTTCAAAAGTTTACCATATTCATCTATTGGAGCATCATAATCATAGCTTGTTGCAATCAAAGGGCCACCAGCAGTTCGTCCAAAGTTTGTTCCACCAAAATACTGCAAGAAAATTATTAGTCAGCAAGCATTATTTCCAGAATGCTCATAATGGTAACTTTCACATAATTACCAAGTCACAGCTAAAATAATAGAAACAAAATTCATTGCAGGTTTACCATATAATAGTTCTGAAATGTGCCACCGGTTTCAAAAAAGCGTGCCACAGCAAAAGCAAGGTCCTCAACAGGCCGGAAAGGCGCTGCATAGCCAAATGAAAGGAACCTGCAATATCAAATAGGAGGATTAGCCCTGCACATTATAGAATTCTCCTTTAAACACTTTACAGGGTTGAACAATTACTTTGGATAAGATATAGATTAGAAAGGAAATGTAGATCATTAGATCAGATACAGATTAGAAAGGAAATATAGATCAGCATCATCAGCTACAGATTGTTACCATCCACTGTAGTTCTCAGTCCACATTATTGGTTTGGAAGGAGAATTCGGGGTAAATTGATCACAGTAAAATCCATTACAGGTGTTTATCTGCATTTTACTATTAGTTATAAAATCTGATGGAACTCTGCATATCAGTTTATACAAAATAAAAGTACATATGATAAGTATTTACAATTGGATCAGGTGCATCTTCTTGTTGGCACATGACCCAAGGTACACTTGTATTAAGACTAACAGCAGTCTCTGCAGCCCATTGAACGTACAACTCTCCACCAACCCCATATGCCCATTCAACATTCCCATATTCATTCTCAACCTGTATGAGTACATGCATTAGACATGTATTAACTTTTTGCTGAAAATTGAAGCAAAGTTCCAACGGTAGAATTCTTCTACTGATAAATGCCCAGAATATGCTAGTAAATAACCTGTGCTAGAATAATTGGCCCTCCTTGAGATGCAAAGAGATTATCCTCCTTCATTAAATCTACAATTTTTGCAAGAAAACGCTTCATTTCCTTCTGCAATGACATCAATACAAATTGCACTTTTACGCACTGACATAGAAAAAGCATTCAAATATGACCTCCTAGGATATCAGAATGTACCTTGAAAAGGTCATTTGTTGTTCGAAACTGAATCCCAGGAATGAAATGTAACCAAACAGGGAATCCACTGTTAAAATTCAGGGAATGAATTTAAATTGGAGAGAACTTTTCAACTATCGGCAACTTTGGGGCAATATAAGATATAAACTAAATTATAGTGTTCTTTGCCAGTTATCAAGATTCTAACAAGAAAAGAAATTGTGACTGAAAATTACCCATAGTTCCATTCAGCACAGGCATATGGGCCAATTCTCAAATGAACCAGAAGGCCAGCTTCCTGAACCGTTTTCACAAATCTCACTAGATCAAACCTTCCTTCGAAATAATACTGCATAATTTTGCAAGAAAATATTAACATCACCAACAAACAACTATAAAAACAATAGGCGTTGGCAGCTGACAATGATACCCGAAGAACTTCTCCTTTTTGATAAATTTTTCCATTTTTTACTCAAAAAGCTCAATGTAGTTTAGACTGTTTATCTGAATGGACCATGTACCTGTCCCCTTATAGGCTCATGATAATTCCAGAACACGTAAGTCTCAATCACATCCAGTCCCCCCTCCTTGGATTTCCTAATAAGTTCTGGCCACACCTGAAATTTGAAAACACAACGTTACTCCATTAGCAGACAGTCCATTAATATATCAACATAAAATTTGCTCGTGCATGTTCAATCTACTTAAAATTTAACCAACCTCTGGTGTGCTTCGAGGATAATGGATAGAACCTGACTGCAAAACCCGCCTCTTCCCATCAATAACCAGTGCTCGATGATCATATGTGACGTTGGCAGAAAGTCCTGTTTCAAAACAAGAACTGTGAAGGTACAAAATCACAAGCAAAACATATGCCAAAAAACTGTTGCTGAACTTCATGTTACTGTGATGTAAACAGGACAAGAGTAAGCATCAGCTATTTATCAAGAACATAATGGCATTAGTTTAAGTTGGCTAGAGCGGTATAATAGACAGATTTAATTTCAAAGATCGGTACGTTCTGTGTGTCTGGACCGAAACTGTGGAATATATGAAGAATTTAAAAATGTTGAATATGTACTTGCGTGATCATACGGGCGGGTTATACAATGTTGGAACTGTGGTCTATAATCGAGAAATAGAACGAATAATTTCGTTGCAAAAGAGGAAGGAGACGGCAGCAGAAACGTCTCAGATTTTTGGATGGTATTGTATCGTTTTTATTTAATGTTCAGGCCATATGTCTCATTGCAATGTCCAATGGAGAAAAACGCTGCATACAATTTTTATTGCCCAAAAAAAAATTCAGAGTGGCCAAAAAATATTTATTTTATTTTATATATATATATATTGCAATTTCCTTAAAAGTAATTATTTAATTAATCTATTAATTTTTATTTGTGTTATTAAATTTAATTATTACACACATACAAATTTTATTGAAAATTTCAAATTTTTATTATTATAAAATATTTATAATATTATTAAATAAAATTTTATTATATTAATTATTTGAATTATTATAAATAAATATTTATAAAATATAAATTATATTGTTCATTTTATAAATAATTTTGTACATTAATTATTATGTTTATTATTTATAAATTATTTCAATAATTTATTAATCTTTTTATTATTTATGAAATATATTTTATAATTTATTGAATTATTTTATTATATTATTATATTTAATTAAATAATAATAAATATAACCCCAATATTATTATCCAACTTCTCCCACAGTCCCATTTGTTTCTGTACGGGAGATGAGTTGCAGGGATAAAACTAATCTTTATCTGCAAAACTTGTAATGCAATGAAAAAAGAAAAGAAAAGAAATAATTGTCAAATTGGACATAAAAGTATTTTAAAATGTAATATTATTGTATTTAATATATATAAAAATTCATCCGACTACCCAAATCCGAAGTGGCAAATTTCCTCTGCGTTCGATAGTCAACGAAAACAGCCGAAAAACTTTAGAAACGTGTCAATAGGCGATTTGTCCCACAGTGAAGCCTTCTCGTCATTCCGGTATCTCCAAATCATCGCAGGGAGCAGTCGCTGAAATCTTTCACCTCGAAGACCGAACGAAATTCCTAATCATCTCCATCAGATTCGTATTTCGGTAGTTGATCAATGGATCTAAGCACGTTGAATCGTCGGGAAATCACTCTGATAGGATCTGGATTCTGCGCGATGCTGACGATGCATTTTACGTTGCAGTTGTTGACGCAGCATATGTTTTACTGGAAGAATCCCAAGGAGCAGAAGGCTATAATAATTATAATCCTTATGGCTCCAATTTATGCTGCAGATTCTTTTGCAGGTTTGGTAGATATCAAGGGAAGCAAAGCTTTCTTCATGTTGTTGGACTCGATTAAGGAATGTTATGAGGCTCTGGTGAGTGGCCTTCACGTTGGCTTTGCTTCTTATTTATGATATATTATTACTCTTGTTGATTGATGACTGTAGTGTTAACTTTCTGTTTTCGTGTTTTTATTTGCAGGTTATTGCTAAGTTTATTGCTTTGCTGTATAGTTATTTAAATATATCGACTAGTAAGAATATTGTGCCGGATGAAATTAAAGGAAGAGAGATTCGCCACTCTTTTCCAATGACTCTTTTCCAGGTGCGTAAAAATAGTATTTTGACTTTTCATTTTTGTACCTTCCGCAAGAAGTGTTTTTTTTATTAGTTTGATTGTTTGCAATAAGCTATTACCCTTTTGGCTGTCAATTGTAGCAATGTTGGGTTTTGGATGGTTAAAAAATTTTCATTTCAAGTTGATAAATAGACTTATAGGACCAGCATGAAATTTGAACATCAAATACCGATGCACAGTTAAATTGGTAAGAAATATATATCAAGAAGGTGAGAAAGCATGGTGTATAGGAGTTTTTCCACTTGATGCCGGGGAAGTGGGAAGTAGAGGATAAATTTTACTGCATCATCGTGTTCTTTTTTTGTAGTGTAAAAGGTCTCGAAATTGAATTAGGGAGAAAATGTGGCATACCATTCTGTTAGTGGTGTTAAAACTGTTACAAATTTTACTAGCTGATATGATGAAAATTGGATGCCAAAATGGATTTTGGATTCTTGGAATGACTGCAATTCAATGGCATATTGATCAGCTTTAAAGCTTTGTATGTGTGAATGGACGTATGTGTCTGACAAATTGTTTTCAATAATTTGCAGCCTCACACTGTCCGGCTCGATCATCGCACACTAAAGCTCCTCAAATACTGGACTTGGCAATTTGTTGTTGTCCGCCCAATATGTTCCATCTTGATGATCACATTACAAGTTCTTGGAATGTATCCCTCTTGGTTGAGTTGGACATTTACCATCATTCTCAACATTTCAGTTTCACTGGCATTGTATTCTTTGGTAGTCTTCTACCATGTTTTTGCAAAAGAGTTGGAACCACATAAACCTCTTGCAAAGTTCATGTGCATCAAGGGGATTGTTTTCTTCTGCTTTTGGCAGGTAAATAGTCCCATCCTGTTCCGTTTTGCAATGTGTAAACTTAATTTATTCACTGAAACGAGATGAAATGCAAACCAAAATGTTATCAAGACTCCAACATATCAGAGCTTGATAGGATGGGCCAAAGGCTGTAGACTCTAGCATTTATAAATTCCTACGTAAGAAACACGATGACATACAGTTTTGGGATATTCAGGAGATCCCCTCTTCTTTAAAACTATTAAATCTTGCAATTATATATCATTAAGGACACGGAAGCTTAAATTGTGATATTCCACCTATAGGCACCTAACTTGAGCAAGTGGGTTTGGGTTATTCAAAAAAATAGCGGACCATTTGGCATGATTTGGTTTGGCTCAAATCCTTTGTTTGGGTGTAATTGTCCTTGCTCTACTGCCTGATTCAGACCTTAAGTTAACTCATATTGCAGTTTGGCAAAGAGCTCCTATTATATTGACTAGCTTCTAGACTTGAGAGAGAGAAAATAATAATATAATTGAGCGTCACCTAGTGCTTCTTGGAAGACTTGGCATTAACTCAGGGCCCTATTCAGAACATTTTGTGGGCTACTTCTTGAAGTGAATTCAAAGTGCACACTTCTTTTGATGAAAGTTGTAAGATTTTGGTTTCGTTCCTTAAGTAATCGTAGACAATGATATTTTGTTCTGAATGATAAATGTATGCATCACTTGCTATGGGATGATGGTTTTCTTTTCCCTCTGCTAATTTACGTTCTGTCTAAAATTCCCCACTGCCGTTTTCTTTTCATTCTATGTATCATGTTGATAATTTTTGTTTTTGTATTTTTTATAATGAATAGCTCATTGCATGAATACCTTCACTCAGTCATGTACTCCATTTTTTCGAATGTAGGGAGTAGTGCTTGAAATACTAGCTACTGTTGGCATCATTCGATCTCATCATTTTTGGTTGGATGTGGAGCACATTGAGGAAGCTCTTCAAAATGTCTTGGTATGTCTAGAAATGGTAGTCTTCTCTGTTCTCCAGCAGTACGCATACAATGTTTCACCTTACAGCGGAGATGTGGAAGCTAGGTTCAGATTGAACAAGAAGAATGAATAATGCGTCAACCTCCAAAATGACAGGGAGAGTCTATATGTATTCATAGAAAGACATCTTCAACATTGTCTTTCTCCAGTGTAGAAATTTATGATGAGACTATAAGTTCGGTCAGCCTTTTTGTTGAAACTCTTCGTCAAATGGAGTGAACAGTGTGATATATTAGAGATACAGATATATTACTATTATATGTCACTGACTAGTTGGCCATGTAGTAAAACTAAGACTGATGGTTTCTGTAATGAGTATATAGTTACTAGGAATTTTATGAAGATTGAAAATTGCATAATTTGTCTGGGATTGAATGGAAAAAGAAAATGAATGATCAAGCTCCATTCTTGGCTATGTAGGTCTTGTTAGTATGGCCAAATCTTACATAAATATTGTGTTTTCTTGTTTTTCCCAGCATTCAAAAATCGGAAGTGCACATCAGAGCAGTTGGGAAAGTTAGGATTTCGTGTAATTCTGTGGCACTCTTCCGATCTCTTGCAAGCCATGATTCCATATAGCCTGAAACCACTTATAACAGTACAACTCGATTATTTTATAGCCACGTATTATTATAATCAATGGATCAACTTTTATTCTGATTTTAGCACGATGGTTTTGTCGAACCAATGCCAAAAACATGCTAATATTATATTAAATGGTTATCATCAATCATTTAGTGTAATGATTATGATGGCATAATGGCAATAGAGCCAACTGAACCACAGACAAAACAACCCAAGTTTTCTTTGTTCTTCAGTTCCAGCATGCCTCAGCACAGGGATTTCAGCCCATCTTCAGCTGGCTTGAATGCCAACTAAAAACCTGTTTAATCCTATATAACCTATAACATTTATATTACCTATATGACAAATCACATATAATTTATTTCAGTTTTATAATTGAGGACAATATGATAATCTCCCCGCATTTTAGATATATTTACGTAATTGTGATTCAAACTAGGATATTCACATAATCAAATGATTTTAGGGCACAGTGGGCATTGGCACAAATCCCTCTCCAATAGAAGCATCCTGAAATGATAAGAAATCACTCTCTACAGTGTAAACACATAATGGGATTTCTATCATATCAAATCCTAAACAAAAACCAATACAAATATGGCTTGAGTATGAAACAACAAAATCAGAAAAAAAGATGTTGGAAGGGCCAATTTAGTGTGACTCTCAACACTATAACATTGACAATTTGTCAACTTGGTTGAGACTGAAAGATACTCTGCTTTCTGGCAATTTATGATAGGCAAAAGATAAATTGTTTTGAGTACAGACAAATACATAGTATTTTCGAAATGTTGGCACGATTCCTCTGGTTATTATTATCTTTTGACATTTATCATTCAGCTACATCAGCTAAAATTTGTCCTCACATAATTGTTTGTGTTTAATTTTTCTTCTGTGTATTTGCTGAACGCGACCTAATTTTTGGCTTCATACTCAATCATTTAAAGGAGAATCAATTGAAGTGCAAATGAGCATATAATAGCTATGATAACAAAAATCACAATTATTACTGCTATGCTGACTAAGCCAACCAATTGTGAGATGGAAATTCTTATCAGCCACACAAACAATTCATATTATTGCTAGTCTTTCAGAAAAACTTAATCAGCTATTATCATATCAAGTTGTATAATTTAAGAAACTGATTAGCATATATTAATTATATAATGATTAGGTAAACACATTAAAAATAAAAGAAAATAAGAAGTAAGAAAACTCTAATTGAAAACGAGCCCTTCTTTCTTGTTAAGGAATAGATATTACAATCTAAAATTACTGAAAAAATTAATTCAAATTTCTATTTATTTCAATCAAATGCAAAATTTACCAATAAAACCAACACCCACTCACCCACGATGTTGTAGTTAAACTTATTTTAGACAAATCTTAACAAATTTTTAACTAATTGTATGAATATTAATTTAAAAAACAAAGTCTTTTTCAATATTTATTGTAGTTAAACATGCATCAACAAAAATTCTTTAAAATATAGGGTATCTCTATAGAATGATCACATAATTAGTTAAATAGTATGATTGATATTAATTTATATGAGAAAAAAAAATTTCCTTACCCAATATTCTCTTCGTTATAAATTCTATATTAGATGGAGATTAAAAAATATTTTTAAAAGATAAATCCCCATAAGTCAACAGTGTAACAAGCAGCATTTCGTTTACTCCAGTAGCCAAAGATGCAACTCTGATTTCCACTCGGTTTTCTATATTTCCGATTTGGCATCAATTCAAAGGCCACTCGCGGAAAGCCCATTATAATAATAAGCTACGAAGGAAAGCATTAAAGGCGGCGGCTTAGGACGTGCGTGCGTACACGCGAATCTTCAAAGTACTGAGCTACAAAAGTACACAGCATAGACTTAAGAAAAGAGAAAAAGGGCCCCGATTTTAGACTTTGCCATTTCTTTCTCTTCTACTTCTTCTTTCTTTCTTTTTCTGTACGTTTTCTATTTATATTCCGTAACGTTAGAAGAAATAAAGAGAGAGCTTTTAGAGAGAAAAGGAGAAGCTTTTTTGGAGAAAGAGAGAGTTTGCAACATGAACGCGAAGGCTAACGTTTCTAAAGAGCTTAATGCTAAGCACAGAAAGGTTTGTTTTTGTGTAGTTTTGCATGTTCTATCTGGGTTTCATTGGTAATTTTGAATTTTTATTTGTTTGTTGAATATGATTCCTGTTTATGGTATCTGATGGTTGCAAAGTTTGATTGGTTTAGACTTCTTTTCTCGTTTTCTCGTTATTGAGTTTAAGCAGTGCATGAATTAAAATTTCTTGGTCAGTTTGATGTATGACATTTGTTTTGATAGATATCTATTTTATTCCTCAATTATAATAAGAGTATGGCTACGGTCAATCTGTCTGTACTTGTTATTTCAATACATGTTTGTTTGTAATACATTTTTGAATCGGTTTTATCACGGATTTAGATTAGGTCCTTAGCAGACTTGAATTCTATTTATAATTTTTTTAGTTTTACGGTTAATAACTAATTTATTTTTACTCTTCAAAAGATTTATTTTGCTTAGCTGGGGAATCCAAAGAAATTTGAAAACAAAGAATAAACCTACAAAATATAGATATTTGTCTAATGTTGGTTAACCAATAAAGAAAGTCGTCTGCTGTGCATAACATAAAGTGTTTGGTGAGAACATTATGTCGTAAAATGAAGATCCACAGTCTGAGTTGGAACCCATTAAGAACTTGATGATGCTTATATGGCTTTTGGGTTCAAAGCAATACAGCTATGCACTTTGTAAGATGCTATACGGTATGTGCTGTCTGATAGGTTAGGGAATACGTATATGTCTTGGGCCAATTTTTTATTGGAATTCTGAAGTTCATCTACATTTCAGCTAACTTGTGTCACTGAATTAAGTGGACAATTCTATCCTCCCATTGGTTTTCCCTCTTTAGCATTTTTTACTGTTTGTCATATATCTCAGAAAAGATCTCCCGTGCATAATATTTATTGTAGAAATTAGCAGTCTCTTTCAGATACAAACATACACATGGACAGAGATATAACAAACAAGTGAAATTTATAGTGTTCCTTGGATTAAAATTAAATTTTATTTAATCATTGTTTAGATGGTTGAAATGTCACAAGAATCTTGCTACTAAATTGCTGCCAGTTTCTCGTCGGAGCTCCCATAATGAGCCAATTTTTCTAAGACAAAGATGGGATTAGTTTATACAACTAAACCACCACATTTTTGTGCCAATGATGATAAATTCCTATGTATGATATAGGTGTAAGGACTGTGAATTCTGATCGAACATCATCATTTTTTTATTAATTTTTATACAAGATGACTTGGCTTGAAAATGCACTTCCATTTTCAGAATGGTAAAGTTATGATGAAATCTTGATTATATTTGTCAATCTGTTATTTGAAGCTGTTATATAGATCTTCATGCTTTATATTTGCCGTACTTTTGTTGGAAACACAGTATCTGTCCTTGCACATCTTATTTCTATATGTTCATAAAGACTTATCATAGTTATACTTAAGCTCATATAGTTCAGTTGGCACTCACTTGTTCAATTTTTTTTTTTCTCAATTGAATTTATTCTTAAGCATGCAATTTATGGACATTTTATGTATCTACAACTGTTAAGGGAATGATTGCATTTTCTATTTCCATAACATTATGCATAGAATACTGTGGTATTTAACACATGCAAGTTCAGAATGTTTCTTGTCACAATTTTTTTTCTTCAACTAGTTTCTTATTGATGCAACATTGTAAAGGAAAAGAATTTCCAGCTGAAGAGACAGATTTGGGGATATAAGAAATGACTTGAATCTATGTTTTGATACACTAATCTCTACAGTGCCTATATATGGGTCTGCTAAATGGGAATAGCTCGCATATATTTGAATCACTTATTCGAACTGATTTCTTTCTCTTCATGCGTTATTTTTTCTTTATTGCTTTTAACCTCCTTGTGTTTCCAGGATTTCTGACAATTTCATCTTATCTGGTACTGTTTATGTAGATCTTGGATGGCCTCTTAAAATTACCTGAAAACAGGGAGTGTGCTGATTGCAAAGCCAAGTAGGTATCTGGCAAAATATATAGTTAGTCTGTTTGTATTAAAGTATATAACACGCGGTCAAATTCTAAAGATTGGGAAAAAAGAAGAAACAATGATGTTAGAGATTCTTAATGTTATGCTTCAATTCCGATATGGTATTAGCCGGTAATATCTTTTTCTATACAGCTTGGTAAGTTTAAACTTGTAATGCTTGGCTTGTTTGGCAAGCAGAGGCCCACGATGGGCTAGTGTGAATTTGGGAATTTTCATATGCATGCAATGTTCGGGAGTCCACAGAAGTCTCGGAGTGCATATATCAAAGGTGGTGTATATGGTTTCATTTTGAGCCTCTTTTTTTTCTCCTTACTGACTCAGACAGTTGAGCAATTAGAGGTTCACATATTTTGTATGATGTTGATGCAGGTGAGATCTGCAACCTTGGATACATGGCTTCCAGAGCAGGTCACTTTTATTCAATGTATACCTCTCTGATTTGTATCTGTTTCAATTGGTATGAAGTCAAGTTTAAAATATATACTGCTGAATTGATCTTGGTAAGTTCATTTCTTGCAGCTATGGGGAATGAGAGATCAAATAGCTACTGGGAAGCAGAGTTACCTCCTAATTATGACAGAGTTGGAATTGAGAATTTCATACGTGCAAAGTATGTGTCATAAACTTACCAGTCTGAAGTAACTATTTGCCTGATTGCTTTTTAGTGCTTTGTCGTGATGACCTGATAATGGTCTAAAGGAAGCTTACATTATATGTTAGGTATGAAGAAGAGAGATGGGTTCCAAGACGTGGGCAAACTAAATCTCCTTCGAGGATGAGTGAAGAGAAAGCTTCGTTTCACAGACCAATACCCAGCAGTAGTGGGCCTAGATATGCAAATAATATATGTCATGTTCTTGAGGATAGTATTACTCACCCACCCATTACAAACAATAACATTCCTGCTCCAAAACATAGTTCTTCCACAACTGTTAAAGTAGTGCAACAGGTACGTGGAATTTCTCCATTTGGTCTCTAAATGATCACCAATATCTTCATGTAATTTGGTGGCAGTGTTTACTTCTTTTGTCAATCTATACATACTGAATTATCTCTGCATTAAATTTATAAAAATTGTATTACAGAAATTGGAACGTGTTTTTGGTTTTCCTTACCTTTGTTTTGATGCATGTTTAAATATTAAAAGCAGTGGAAGTTCTTGAATTTGTTTTCATTTAGCAGGGAAGCACAAACATATTGAAAACACTTGCGTTAATAGTGTGAAATGCCCAATTGCTAGGAAATACCTAACAATATAACTACTTTATACGTGAATATTAGCCAGATAGGTTATTGATTTATTGTTGGAAATCTTCAATCCTATTGTTTCGGAGTTATTAGTTGGGAACCGATTATGAGTTTTTGTCTATTGCTTTGCCGATGCTTTTCATTTTTCTTTTTTTTCTTTTTAGATACAAATGAAGTAATGAATTCGATGAACAGGTCTTACCCAATCCGAAAATGCAAGAACCCATACAGAAATCAGAACTTGCATTCCCAAAGTCTGAACCAGCGAAGCAAGAAGCTAGTACTACTCCAGTTGTAGCACAACGCAAAGCTCAGAATTTGGAACCTGCAGACCCCATGTCTGAGCCCGCAAAGCAGGATGCTACTCCAACTGTGGCACAACGGAAAGTGGATTATGCTACTGATCTTTTTAATTTGCTTTCCATGGATAATTCAAAAGAAAATGATTCCAAGAATTCTGCAGATGAGAACTCATTGGCCAGTTTCCAATGTAATTGTTTTTCAGCAATATTATTAAAACATTTATTGCTACTTCGGTATCTTTCTTTTTTCTGACTTTGGCTTTTCACTTTAATGGTTTCTTGGTGGGAGCTGTACTTATGGTGAATTAACATTTTTGTTACCCTTGATTGTGAACCTCCTCAACTTGCAGCTGCCAATGCAAAATCAACTGCTGAGATAAATAATTCATCAAGCACAACTGAAAGCCAGATGCAAACTAAATGTGGAATTGAGCATCTGTTTACAGTTTCTCCAGCAGCAGGACCATCCTTTCCAGAAAAGCCCCAGAAAGATGTAAAAAATGATATCATGAACCTCTTTCAAAAGGTAAATAAATGTAACGAAATTTTCTTGCTCAATTATGAAAACCATTTAGGTAGGTATGGGCTGCTTCAGTAGAGGATCCATCCATATAAAGATTAGCTTTTGGTTATACCAACTTTTTCTGATCAAACTGATTGCTTGTGAAAAGTGCCATATATTAGCATGATGCTGACTTACAGCTGTTCACAATAGCATCTTATCTTTTTAACATTTAGAGCTTAGATGTTGTCTTTATAATTTGTTCCCTTTGACTAGATTGAGCTTGGGTACACGTCTAATTAACATTTTGTGGATGAAGTCTAAGTGTCAAAAATTGACGTGTTTTTATTTGTTGAAACAAAATACGGAAAATAGCTTTGTACTTTCTATTAATGTCTATCTGTTCAGTCTCAGTTATAACCCTTTGGGGAACTTTTTGCAGTCAGAAATGGTGTCTCCATTCTCTCTCCATCAACAACAGCTTGCTATGCTTGCCCAACAACAGTCCTTTTTTGCTTCTGCTTCAGCAAAAACTAGTGGTGGCTCCCATACATCTCATGTTAATGTACGTCAACCTGGCTCTGCTAGCATTTGCTTACCCATTCAAAATTGGGGAGTTGATGGCGATCAGGTTCCTGGAATGGTGATGCCAACCACTGATCAACAAAAATATATAGAGGTTGAGCTCATAAATGATTCTATGCAACTTTTTTTCGAGTGGAAACTTCCTTTCTTATTATTTTCTTTTTTTCTTTTTTATTTTTGGTCCCAGATGAGAAATAGCCAACCCGTGCACCCAGTTGGGAGTAGTGTTAATTTTCCAACATCCAGGTATGCAGATGTATTCATCATGGTCATTTGCAATTTGCTTTCTTCGTGGTTTTGGTTTCTCTTAATAATTTTTTGGTCTCACTAGTTTAGGTTTTAATTGCATGTGTTACTACGAGCTTTCTGTCCAAACAGGCCCAAAACATGCAATTCAAGAGAAATTCAAAATATAAAAGTTGAAGTCTGAAATCATCGTAATCATGGACTTGTGCTCAGGTGTCATGTGAATCTGTATGCGTTCAGTTTCTCATAATCTATCATTCTAAGGGAGGTCGACCTATATCGCATTTAGTCATTCATATTTTTTAAAAGGTTTCAAAAGGATTCTTTTGAGCGAATTAATCTGCAGTCATAGCAAGTAAGAATTGACAAAGTATCCTAGAGTTGCATAGTATCAGCACCAACTTAAGCATGGTTTGCTTATGAAGGAGAGTGTGAATGCACATTCGTCACCTTGCTATGCTAGTTTTAAAATCAATATCGGATTTGCTTAATGCAAATCACATCCTATAAGCAGCTATATTTTTGCATATTGTATGTATGCTCAGGTTTCATCAGTACTTTACACAAAGAATAGTTTTGTTCAAAAGGTCTTGTTATCCCATGGCTGTAAGGTCCATAGGTTCTTATCTCATTTCCTTTTGCAGCGTGTATACACCTCAGCCAATAGCCCCAATCAATGGTATGGCCAATGGCCGAGCAAGTAGGCCTCCCTCAGCATCGACAGCTCCAGGAAAAGATTACGATTTTTCATCCTTAACTCAAGGGATGTTTACAAAACGGTAACCCATTGTTAGAGCCAACACGGTCATTTTTTCTTCTCATAACAGAGTCGATTCCAAGAAAGTTAAAATTGAAATTGGGTGCATTGTTGGGATTTGTACAGTCTTAATTTTTGTTTGTGCACTTAGTTTTGTTGTGTTTTAACTGAAATTACAACTCCAAAAATTTGAAAATATATATATATATATATGAAAGAAGCGTTCAATATTTTTAAATAAATGTGTTCCTCTAACAAGTAATTTCCAGTCTACCTAAGTTATTATCAAATAAAGCTTCTTTTTTTTTTTTCAATAAATGCTTTTGTTATATAAATTGCAAACTTATTCATTAATTTCATTAGGTCTAAGTCTAACAGATCATTTGTCTTCTCTCTTTGAAAATCAATATCATAACGTAAATCCAAAAGGAACCGATTATAGCAGTTTATGAAGACCAGAAAAGAATCCACTTGACCCGTCAACCTATGCGTAATAACATGGAATTGTAGTCTTCTAAACTCTAATCTAATCTCCTCTTACAGTAAGGAACTTCCTACCGTTACATGCTTGGACCGCTTTAATTGGTCAAAACTCCTTAAGTCAATTCATTAATGATGACTTTCAATCTACCATATGGCGATTGTGTGTGCATACACGTAGACTCCATTCATACTATATTATGATTGGTTACAATTTTTGTAAAAGGGTAAACACTCTCAATTGTAACAAACAGTAACATTCAAGTTTCTGAATTTTCTTAACCTTTTAAACAGGGATGTAGTTTATCCAATTGTAACAAACAGGTCCTTAGCCCATGTTGAAATGCTTGAAATACCTTTGCCATCTCTTCTTACTCCTTTTCATCGAGAATTCCTGAGAAAAGGAATTACTAAGCTTATGTGGTAATGAAAACTGACTTGGTTCAAATGGTGATACTAGACAGCAACTCTTTTTCTTTTTGAATGGATCAATTGATGAATTTTGGGATATTATATCCCAAGAATCAAATGAGACAATCTAAGTAATGAGCTCGGGATAGTGAAGGACTCTTTATCACTATCAAAGAAGGTATTAGTTAGAGCCTTTATCGAAAATCCACATTTAGTTACTAGAATCCACTCTTTCATTAACACCACAAGTGGCTCTTTGATCAAGTGGATTTTGTCCTTGGGGATAGGATCCAAGGATTTTCTATAAAAGAGCTCTTCTATAAAAATTGAGAGCATATGTACAAGAATTCTTCTGAAGAAGAAGCTCATTACATCAATTAGTAGGTTCAAATTTTCAGTTGGAATTGAGGACTCATTGATTATGAACAAATTACACGTTTATGTGAGAAATCCTGACTATGTTAGGGACCTATATGTTATTATCCCTGAAAGAATATTGGGTTAACATCTGGCCGACATCTGAGAACTGGACGGTTGTGTTTAAGGTTAACCTCTTTGGATATTGACTTGAAAAAGTACGCCAACAATTTATCTTAATTCCTTGTTCATGAACTCACCAAATCTAACCATACGCCCCTATCCTCCTCTCTCGTTTTTTTTCTTCTCTCGACCCCGAGTCAATACTATTAACTCTCTTCCAATTAGAATCCACCAATTTGTTGACTTTTTTGGCCCATTATACCACCGTCCAAAACCTGAAAGTGCACCAAAACGGTCGCCATAGAAAGAAAGCGCCAATGACAGTTGAAAAAAAAAGGTTATCGTTTCAGATGTTTCCAGGATGTTTCATCTGTCTTTGCTTGCAGCCACAACGTACAACACCATCTCTTTCTGTCTTTATCTATTGCTTATCTACTTATCCTTTAAGCTTTGTTTGGAATTCTTTTTTAAATCCTTTACTTAAAAAAATGGAAGAAATAACACCACATTTTCGGACAAACTACTACTTCTTGATCTCAAGCAATCGAAATAAACCGGTGATACGGTTAGTTGAACTGTAAGATAAATATAATTAACAGATAACGGTCAGTCCACAAAGTGGGACCTATCTCAGTTATTAACTATATTAAAGCGATGGTAGTTAATTTAATTTGTTTATATCTCATTAAAATCTTAGCATTTCCACCGAATTCCATAGACAAATTGATTCTCCGTGTGGACTTTCAACTGACAAGAATTAACATAGAATAACGTAAAGGGATGATGTTATAGTTTATCCAGGAAAATATGGAGGCATGGACGTGAAGATTTTGCTTTTATTCTCCATGTTAGGACACATTAAATTTTATTTATTTTTTAAATGCAATTTATTCGATATTTGGTAGTAATTATATACGTCTGAATTCAATTCTATAACAATTATAATAAAATAATACGAAGTCTTGGTCATTTTGTGATTTTTTACGCGGTTCAGCCGAAAAGCAAAAGCCTTTATGCATGCATACTTGCAGCAGCTTCATTCCTACATAGGAGAATATCGACACTTACACGAGTTAATTTGAACTGATTAAATCCACATAATTTATAAATAGTCATAATCAAATAATTAAGAGGTTTAGGTAATTAATTACTGTATCCCTTATCTGGAAAAAAATAAATAAATAACGTACAAAATGGGGCAAAATCAGAGCCTATAGATTTCAAACTTTGCTGCATTTTATAAAATGGGATCTAGCTAGATTAAGATAACTGCTCTGATTAAGACGGTTAGCCTTCAATATACACATAATTACTCTACCTCGGTTGACTATTGACTTATTAACTCTTGAACCAATAAAAATAGCCCACACGTACGTCGATAGAAAATTGTTCCTCATAAAATAATTCCATTTCTCTGCATTATATTTCAATTTCATTTTCATGCTAAGGCATCCTTGTTATCCTTAAATTAATCACCAAATATGATGTAATTAGAGTTCTCCATCACGAACTAACACGTGTAAATTCAGCATCATTTTAGATTTTATATACTGATTATATGAAATTTTTATAATTATTCTAACATGAATTAGAAACGCGCGTCTAGTTTCCAGCAAACACGAATAAAAAAAAAGTGTAAAAATATTGGGTGAACTACAAAGTAGAGTTGAAAATAATGCAAGGGGTTGTAAAGTTTTATTGGTACACATGCAAACAATCAATTTTTTTTTTCTTTTAATTTAAATTTTTTAATTATAGAATTCATTTGACCAAAGGAATAATATCTTCCCAACTAATTATTACTAAATTAATAAATCTTATTATATTTTCATGATTCTTCAACTGGAGATCTGAATCATAAAATATTTCCATCACGTACATCTGCGATGGGGTGGCGAATTCTGATGCTGCCTTAGTGGCGTTGGGCCTCACTTTAAGCTGTTTACCCACAAAGTGGTCCAGGTTCAAAGGCTACTATGTCACGTGATTTCACATCACCATCACGTGAGACTTAGTTAGACTCCGAAGTTAAAAAACTTTTACCTAAATTCCAAAATCAAATTAAATGACATTTAAACTTTTAAAATTCTTATTTAATTGTTTAAATATCTATTATATTTCTATCAGTTAATTATGCTAAAAAAATATTTTTATATTTTTTTTAACATTATGAAAATAATAAATACTAAAAAATTTTGCAAAAACTAATAAAATTATATTAATAACAAAAATTAAATTTATTTAAAAAATCAAATAAAAAACATATTTTTGAATGAAAATAATTTCAACTGAACTAAAATTTTTCAATACATATGCCCATTCTCATAGTTGAACATAGTAATATTGTTGGAGATTGAGTATATAATAATATTAGTAACTATTTAAGAAAATAAGACTGCTGAACTTGATATAATTTATAGTCTTTTAAGTTTTATTATCATTATTGATAATAAATACCATTTAACTTTTCCACAAATTTAACTAATTATGTGACAAAAATATAAAATAATATATATAATTGATTTTTAAATTTTTAAATTATAAAATATATAATAAATTTTAATTTTGTGTCTAAATTTTTAAATTTTCTGTTAGACGTTTAAAGTTTTATATTCCATAGTTTAAATTTTAAAATCTTAAATAATATATTAAAATTTTTAAATTTTTCTTAAATATAACAAAAATATTATGGAGATAGATCACTTTTTAAGTTTACACAATTTTTTTGCTTTGTTTTATTTTCACAAAATTTAGAAAAATATATAAAAATATTATTTTTCTATTATGATTATAATAGAATTTTTATCAATTAAATAATATTTTTAGAGTTTAATTATCCCTTAATTTAAATTTGGGAGTTTAATAACACTTATTTTAAATTTTAGAGATTCATGTAACAAATTAAATTGGCTTCGACGGATAAATATTATACTAGACTGATGTGTCTAGTGAAAAGTTTTTTACATGATATTTGTAAATGATAACATATGTATATCAATAAATTTTATAAAATGAGGTAAATTGAAATCTCAAATATGACATAAAATTTTAATTAAAAAAAGATAAAGAGAATTAATAATTATGTAGGGTCATAAATGGTGCGATCCTACGAGAGCTAATGTGCTCTATTGATACCAATTTTTCATCGATGTGGGGGCACGGACCCATTTTTACATTATTTTTCCTCTTCTTTTTCTTAAAGGAGAAAAGAAACCTTTATTTGTAAATGTTTAGTCGGTTAGCTCACGAAGCTAGTTGGCACGTGCCAAGGGCAAAGCAAGGTAACCTATTGGACCAGCGCTTCAGGATCATTGGTACATGCTACCGCGTGTAACGGTCAATTATATGACCGTTGGAGGAAGTAAGCTCTTTTTTCAAATATTCGAAAACATCTCTGACGGTTACTACAACTTGCTAGTATTTAATTGTATTGTCACAATGCCCCCTAATAGCAGTCTCTCTTTAGAGCCTCTAGAACGATTTGTACCCAATGCGACTCGTTCAATAAACCATTAGGAAAAGACGAACCTTATCTTATTCTTCTTCTTGAATCCTCCACATTAATTATGAATTACGGGACCCAACATTATTTATTAGTTAATAGTATTAGAGATCTAAAATTAATTATATAAAATATGAAATACACATTAATATAGAATTATGGTATAAATTCATGTTATCTAATTATATTAATTTTATAATTTTATTTAACTAATATTATTATACCAAGTTATTTTATAATAATTGTTTGTATTATTAATATTATTTGATATGAAATATTAACAAATTAACAACAAATAGTACACTATGTTCTTCTTTATAATGTACATGGTTATTCCTTGCTTATTAAAATGAATATTACTGGGAAAAAAAATCAAAATTTACCCATTTTTAAGTGAAGTATATTTTTTTAAAGTTTAATCTGAATATTATTTAAGTTTATATAATTTGAATATTTATTTATCATTGCAATTTGAACTACGTACTTATTTTACTAATCAAAACAGTTTAGTAATTAAATTAATTAGTAGTCACAAACTTAATTTGATTATAGATTGATGGATTTTCTGAATTTTTAATTCAATCAAATTGAACTTTAAATTTGAAGATTTTAAGTACATTAAAATATGACTTGACAAATTTTATTAATTTTATAGTATATAAATTAATAAACTTACTGAATATTATAAAAATTCAATTACTATTTATATTTGGATTTTGGAAACTCGTCCAAGGCAACATCATTTTTTGTTGGACTTAGAAGATAATTGGGAGGCGAGGCTCCAAAGAGAACCTACACTTGCACTCACTTGACCCGTGAACTTACCCCAAATAACATCAAAACTTGCACCTAAATACCACCTTACCATTGTCTTTTAACAATTATGTGGGATACCACCAATTAAAAATACACACTTTTTAAAACCATTAATAAGCATTCACTGCAAAAATCTCCACCATCAATTTATCTCTCACTGCAAATCCAACGGCCCAAATTCCATCACAAACCGCGTCCGAACACTCCTCTCTCTATATATAACTCGCTGTCACTCACCGCCCCTTATCCAACACTCCCTAGCACCCACTTGACCCGAACACTTACCCCAAATATAACATCAACCCTTGACTACACCACTTACCATGATCTTTTATCAATAATGTGGGATACCACCAATTAAAAAATACAAACTTTTAAACCTAGTAATAAGCATTCCCTCCAAAAATCTCCGCCATCCATCCAACTCTCATAGCAAATCCAACGGCCCAAATTCCATCACAAACCTCGTCCCTATACCCCCCTCTGTATACATAACTCGCTCTCACTCACCACTCCTCATCCAACACTCACTTGCACCCACTTGACCCGAACGCTTACCCAAATATAACATCGACACTTGACTACACCACCTTAAACATTATCCTTTAACAATTACGTGCGA
Source organism: Trichilia hirta (assembly GCA_035221805.1). NCBI lineage: Eukaryota > Viridiplantae > Streptophyta > Magnoliopsida > Sapindales > Meliaceae > Trichilia > Trichilia hirta. Next base: position 3,427,030 of record JAWDEX010000006.1, on the reverse strand, counting down.
TACCAATTACCACCAATTAAAATTACGCACTTTTTAAACCCAGTAATAAGCATTCACTCAAAAAATCTTCGCCATCCATCCACCTCTCACAGCAAATCCAACGGCCCAAATTCTATCACAAACAGGATCCCTACACTCCCCTCTCTATATATTACTCGCTCTCACTCACCATTCCTCGTCCAACATCACCACCTTGCCGTTTTCACTCCAAAACTCAATGCAAGCCACAAACACACACTCATTTATTTACTCAAAAAGAAAAGAAGATGCTGTTTTCAAATTCTTGGATTCTTCCTCTAAAAGTTTTCTTCATTTCCACCGGTGTTTTATCCATAGTTTTATTTTGCAAAACTTCTGTTCCATTTCTTATGGATTTCTCTGTATCTCGAACTCCGGTTATATGGAGTTCCTTTCTTTCTTGGCTCAAACCTCCCTATGTTTACCTTATCGTCAATGGTATTATCATTACTATTGTTGCATCTTCTCGTTTTTATCAAAACGACGATGTTTCGACTGGTTCGTCGTCATCATTGTCACATCCTCCGTCGGATGTGGAGTATGAGATGAAAGTGAAGTCTGATTTTCGTAGCGCGGTTCATGAGCAGCAACTGAGGGATGTGGAGGTGGACGTAGATTACGAGATGAAGGTGAAATCTGATTTTGATAGCGTCAGCATGGTTCATGAGCAGGAGCAGCCACTTAAACTGGAGGAAATTAAAGCTCCTGTCTTTGAGGAGAAGAGTATAGTGGGTAGAGGTGGTGCGGTTGAGGTTGGTTATGAAGATGCGACATGGACACCTCAGAAAAGATCCGATTCGTCGGAGATTCTTAGGGAATATAGTTTGGCGGCTGCGAAACCTCTCGTTTCTGCTAGCTTCGGACATCGGAAACCGGTCAAAGCCAGTCGTTCCAGTCCTGAAGGTATTTTCATTTCAGATCTTAAATGACGAGAAGTTAAAACAGTTGGAATTTATCGTATATCTATGTTGCATGATTAAAAACGTAAAGGTGTTTTTGGTCGGCGGGGATGAGAAGTCTGCGCCGTTGTCGACCATTCTTTGTTAAACTGTTTCATCAAAAGCTTAGCACGTTATAATTTTAAATCTTTTTGAGTCAAAACGACCCTGGTGTTAGCTTGATTACTGTCGTTTTGTTTGTTTTGAAAACAAAAAGGACTTTCAAGCATGGCGTCTGCTTGACGCACAAATGCAGAAGTCCAAAAATACCCTCCACATTTTAATGAAATTGCTGAGTGGTAAAAATTTGTTATTTTGAAGGTGGTAAGGCGCTGCACGAGACGCTGGAGAACACATGGAAGATGATAACGGAAGGTCGAGCAATGCCGTTGACGAGTCACCTAAAGAAATTGGACACGTGGGAGAATCATGACCGTCATATCAACGTGGATCCATCACCGATGAAGAAGTCGGAGACGTTCAAGGACAGGACCAACTGCCAGTTACCACCTATGAACAACTCTCCGTCTTCTGCTGGGAAGCTAAGGAAAGAGACGTCGCCGAGTCAGGATGAGCTGAACCGGCGTGTTGAGGCGTTTATCAAGAAGTTCAACGACGAGATGAGGTTGCAGAGACAAGAGAGCTTGAGACAATATCAAGAAATGATTGGCCGTGGAGTACAAAAAAGAAAGAACATATAGTCATTTAAAAAACGTAAAATAAAATGGTTTAACTAATTTAGGCCTTTTTTTGTTCGTTTTCTCCTATAGATTGAATGAAGGTTGGGTTAGAGTCTTGAATGGTAATTTTGTTGTTTTATTATCATATTTGTTTCTGGTTGGTACTTGGGAGTTAGGGCTTTGATATACGTATGAGAATTTACTTGATAATAGAAATTGTGTGTAAAGAGAAAAAACCAAGTAGTGCAAGTGCAAGTGCTATTTTTTTATTCAAGTTTTAATGAATGAAGTACAAGCTATTTACTATTATTAATTTCTATTTCTTAACTTATTTATATTAAGTACAAGCTACAAATACAAGAAGAATTTACATGTTTTTGCACGAGAGAGAATTTTAGATACTTTAAATACAACGTAAGATTTTAATGGAAAAGTACATTGCATCCAATAATATCCAAATTCTTCGTTTTTAAGTAGTTACTATATATCCTTCAAAAGAAAAGTAGTTGTCATATCCTTTCATAAAAAACAAAAAAGAGTAGTATTTGTGATACCAGTGTAATAATTTGAACCGTGGGATGAGATAATAAGATAAAACAGTAGTACAATTAACATTCAAGAACATTGAGATCGATGAAAGAAAGCACAGGAAACCAAATAATTGAAGACAAGCATGTTGGTACTTCATGTTGCTAAATCTTTAGTACTTGGACCCTATTTATCGATCGACCTATAGTTTCGTGTTTTGTAGATATTTAGTACTTGGCTTTCCTCAGTCCAACTTCCCGGCGAAGTTGTTGTCGTTTTCGACCTACCGGTTGTTGCTGTTGGTCTGTTAGGTGTAGCTTTTGAAGCCTAATTTACTTGTCATTACTACCTCAACACAGTAAATATCATCATTAGGAAAACAACTTAAACAAAAATTCATTACAGTATTTGATACAAATTCAATGTAATCTACAATCAATAATAACGTAGAACCTATAAACTTAATGCCGTACTTGTAATACGTAAATTACAAATTTTACATTGCTAAAACAATGTATGCATATCAATACCGCTCGCAGTATAATTACCAAATCTACGTTTCAAACATGGTCAAAGTTTCATCGATGTAAGTATTGGAAAACTCTTCCAAACAGTTTCTGCTTTGGTTTAGGTTATATTTAGCTTTCGATAGATAGGCATCTTTCCTCTAATCCACATGTAGGCGAACAAGTCAGGTTCTCATCATGGAGTAATATAAATTGTATTTACTTCATCTCCCCATTTTATAATTAATCGTAAGCCTGCTAAGGTCTTGAGGAAAATGACAACCAGAAAGCGTATGATAGGAAAGGCAGACAGCGGAATATTATTTAGTTTATAGGAAATAGAGATCAGGGGTAAAATTATTGGGTAGGCCTATAGATTAACATGCATTATAAGTTTAAGCCAGGATAAAATTCCTCAAAACTCGCTGCATTTTACACAAATATATACACATCCACAATACAAGGAAAAAATCTTTAATACAATTGATAAGCTAGGGCAAGTTTCGTAGTTAGAACATGATATAATACTTCAAAAATTTTATGTCGAGCCGATTGCTCTGAGGTAACATCCATCAAGCTCGTTTCTGTCTCTTTAATCTCTCCAAGGCACCAAGACGACTCTCCCCATCTTTTTCTTTCACAGCAACTGCATTGTCTCTATCGTCGTCTTTTTCTCTCCCTTCCCTTTTCAGGCCAAGTCCTCCAAAAACTGCTGTTGGAACATCTTTTTGTGCAATTTCAACCTTTTCATCCTCTTCCGAATCACTTTCATCTGGCAGTTCAATGTCTTCGTGATTTGCAGTGGGTTTTATATCTCCATCAGTCTGGGACTCCACCCCGGCACTCACAAATCCAACTTTTTTGCTGCTACCTTTTTCAATACCGTTGTTGGCTGTAGGCGCTAATTGCCTCTCCAGAGCAGCCA
>JAWDEX010000006.1:3410753-3423335 GCA_035221805.1 Trichilia hirta | reverse complement strand
GTCAGAACTGGCGAAGTTGGAAGCTAGTACTACTCCAGTTGTAGCACGACACCAGGCCCAGAATTCAGAACCTGCAGACCCCAAGTCTGGACCTGCAAAGCAGGAATCTATTACCACTCCAGCTATGGTACAACACCAAGTGGACTATGCCACAGATCTCTTTAATTTGCTTTCCATGGATAATTCAAAAGAAAATGATTCCAAGAAGTCTGCAGATGAGAACTCATGGGCCAGTTTCCAATGTAATTGTTTTTCTTAACAATATTATTAAAACATTTATTGTTATTTCAGTATCTTTCTTTTTTCTTGCTTTGGCTTCTCACTTTAACGGTTTCTTGGTGGGAGCTGTACTTATGGTAAATTTTTTGTTACCCTTGACTGTGAATCTCCTCAACTTGCAGCTACCGAAGCAAAATCAACTGCCGAGATAAGTAAATCATCAAACACAACCGAAAGCAAGATGCAAACTAAATACGGAATTGAGGATCTGTTCACAATTTCTCCAGCAGAAGCACCATCCTTTCCTCAAAAGCCACAGAAAGATGTAAAAAATAATATAATGAACCTCTTTCAAAAGGTAAATGTAACAAAAGTTTCTTGTTCAAATTATGATAACCTTTTAGGTATGTGTGGGCTGTTTCAGTAGAGGATCCATCTAAAGATTAGCTTTTGTTTACTCCAATCTTTTGTGATCAAAACTGATTACTTATGAAAGGTGCCATATATTAACATGATGCTGACTTACGGCTGATCACAAATAGCAGCTTATCTGTTGAACCTTTATAGCATAGATGTTATCTTTACAATTTGTTGCCTTTGGCTAGATTGAGCTTGGGTACATGTTAAATTAACATTTTGTGAAAGGAGTTTAAGTGTCACAAATTGAAATGTTTTTATTTGTTGAAAAACAAAATATGGAAAAACAGTTGTATACTTTCCATAAACGTCTAGCTGTTTGGTCTCTGTTATAACCTTTGGGGAACTCTTTGCAGTCAGAAATGGTGTCTCCATTCTCTCTCCATCAACAACAGCTTGCTATGCTTGCCCAACAACAGTCCTTTCTCACAGCTGCTTCGGCAACAGCTAGTGGTGGCTGCCAAGCATCTCCTGTTAGTGTATGTCAACCTTGCTCTGCTGGCATTCACTTGCCCATTCAGAATTTGGGAGTGGTTAGCCATCAGGTTCCCGGAATGATGATGCCAATCAGTGATCAACAAAAATATATACAGGTTGAGCTCATAAAATGCTTCTGTGCAACGTTTTTCCAAGTTGAACTTCCTCTCTTATTCTTTTTCTTTGGTCACAGATGAGAAATAGCCAACCCCTGTATCCAGCTGGGAGGTTTGTTAATTTTCCAACATCCAGGTACACAGATATATTCAGCTTGGTCATTTGCAATTTGCTTTCTTCGTGGTTTTTCTTTTAATAAGTTTTTGGTCTTACCAGTCTAGGTTTTAACTGAATGAGTTACAACGAACTTTCTGTCAAGACAGGCTTAAAACATGCAATTCAAGGGAAATTCAAAATATAGAAGTTGAAGTCTGAAATCATAATCATGGACTTGTGCTTCATTGTCATGTGAATCTGTATGCGTTCAATATCTCATAATCAATTATTCTGAGTCAACCTATATCATGTTCAGCATTCATATTTTTTGAAAGGTTTCAAGAAGATTGTTTTAGTGAATTAGTCTGCAGTCATAGCAAGTAATGATTGACGAAGGATCCTAGAGTTGCAGAGTCTCACACCGACTTAAGCATGGTTTCCTTATGAAGGAGAGTGAATGCATTTTTGTACCTTTTCTATACTAGTATAAAAATTCAATGCAAAATCAAATATCCAATTTGCCTAGTGTTATAAGCAGCATATATTTGTGCATATTGTTTGTATGCTCTGGTTCATCAGTACTTTAAACAATGAATACTTTATTCAAAAGGTCTTGTATGGCTGTAAGGTACATATGTTCTTATCTTCAATTCCTTTTGCAGCATGTATACGCCTCAGCCAATGGGCCCAATCAATGGTATGGCCAATGTTACAGCAAGTAGGCTTCCCTTGTCATCTACAGTTTCCTCGGTCACTCCTACTCTACCGGGAAAAGATTACGATTTTTCATCGTTAACTCAAGGGATGTTTACAAAACGGTAACCCAGTGCCAGAGCCAACACAAGCTAATTTTTTTCCTCATTACAGAGTAAGATAATTAAAAATGAAATTGGATGTTTTGTTGGGAAGTGTGAAGTCTTAATTTCTTTCCCGGAGGGTTATTTATTCTATTGGGTTATTGGCTTCATTTGTATTCGAATATTTGTTTGTCTAATAACTAATAAAGTTTGGTTCATATAACTTGGCCGTCTAATTTTTTCTGTCCTCCTTTCGTATGAACCGGTGAACTGACATTTCCAAGCTAGTAGTCCGACAGCCGGTAGCTTTCATTGTGTTTTAATTGAAATAACAACATTAAAAATTTGAAAGAAAAAAATTGATTTTGATGAGATTCACTAAATTCATTAGGTCATGGTAGCACTGCATCCAAAACCAAACACAGTTGTTTTCCTTCTCTCTTCGAAGGTCAGTATCATAACTTCAATTCCAGAAGGAACGGATGCAATTGCAGTTCAAGAATACCAAAAAAGAATCAACTTGACCTGCCAACCTATTCATAATAATATTAACTTGTAGTATTTTAATCTAATTTCCTTGAGCAGAGGAATTACCTACCACTATACGCTTGGACCACTTTTATTGGTTAAGCCTCCGAAAGTCAAATCAATATAATGTTGACTTCCAATCTAGCATATGGCGATGCAACTGATACACGTAGGCTCTATTCATACAGTGGTATGATTGGTAACAATTTTTGTTTACCTCTGGAAGAACGGAGTACTAGCATTCAAATTATGAATTCTCACAATTTTTTAAATAAGGATATAGTTTATCCAATTGTAACAAATAGGTCCTTTGCTCAAATGTATGAAATACCTTTGCCATCCCTTCTTATGCTTTGCTCTGTCATCGAGATTCCGAAGAAAAGCAATTAGTAAGACTATACGATAATAAACAGTGAGTTACTTTATCTTTGAGAATTCGATTGAATAGTTGCAGTCGTAAAAGTAAATTAAATTTTTAACATTCACTCGTATCCAAATTTAAAAATATACATGGGACAAAAAATTAGGTGTATAAATTTTAAATCAAAACATTAATTTGATTCAAGTGGTGACACTAGATAGCAACTTTTTTCTTATTAAATTGCGGGTTGATGAATTTTGGTATATTCCATAAATTAAATGAGACAATCAAAATAATATGTTTATAATATTCATATGATCGACTCTATACTATTATTAAAGAAGATACTAATTAAGATCCTTCATCAAAAATTCATATTTAGTTGATATTAGAGCCAACTCTTTCATTAATATCACAAATAATTCTTTGATCAAGTAATTTTATCCATAAAAAGAGGAGTTAGGAATTTAATAAAGAGATTATTTATAAAAATTAAGAGCTTGTATACAAGAATTATTCTAAAAAAGAATTTCATTACATTAATTAGTAACTTCAAAATTTAACACGTCTTCACCCATGCTTATACGATAAAAAGGTAATGTTAAATTATGTTTTTTATCTTGCTTTTTCATAGCAACGGTGAAAAATTAACAATAAAATAGTGCATTTTAATTATCTTAAACTTTTAGTTCGAATTGAGAACTTGTTAATTATAAACAAATTACATATTTATGTGAAAAATCCTGACAATGTTAGGGACCTATATGTTATTATCCCTGAAAGAATATTGTTTTAAAACCGCCATGCAAGGTTGGTTAACATCTGGCGGACACTTGAGAACTGGACGGTGTGGTGTTTAAGGTTAACCTCTCTGGATATAGACTTCAAAAAATGCCTTGACATTTCTTAATTCGTTATTCACGGACTCGCCAAACCTCACTGGACACAGATATCCTCCTCTCTTGTTTCTTCATTCTTGACCCGAGTCAATACTATAACTCTCCGCCAATCAGAATTCACCAATTTGTTGACTTTTTTTGCCTCTTTTAACACCGTCCAAAACCTGAAAGTGCAACAAAATGGTCTAAAATAGTATAGAATGGAAAGAAAGTGCAAATGACAGTTAAAAAAGTAGTCATCGTTTAAGATGTTTCCAGGATGTTTCATCTGTATTTGCATACAGCCACAACGTACAACGCAATCTCTTTCTTTCTTTGTCTACTGCTTATCTACTTATCCTTTAAGCTTTGTTTGATTTTTTTTTTTTTAACTTCGTATAATGGAAGAAATAACATCACTTTTTCGGACAAACTACTTCACAATCTCAAGCAATTGAAACAGACTGGTGGATATGCTTAATTAAGCTGTAAGATAAATATAAAACGGATAACGGTCAGTCCACAAAGTGGGACTTATCTCATTTATTAACTATTATAAAATAATGTTAATTTAATTTTATATATCTCGTAATAAATCTGGCCATTTCCCACCGAATTCCACGGACAAATTGATTCTCCGTGTGGACTTTCTTCTTCAACTGGTTAGAAATTAACATAGAATAACGTAAATGGATGATGTTATACTTTAACCAGGAAAATATGGAGGCGTGGACGTGAAGATTTTGGAGTAGAAAAAAGTAAATATAATATTTTTACATTTTGTTTATTATCACTTATCGTTGAGATTTAATAATATTTTATTTAAAAAATAAATATTTATTTTCTTTTATTTTAAAATATTATTTATAATTATTTTATATTCTTATATATATTAATGGTATATTTAATAATCAAAAAATTACATACACTTTAATAGAATAATTCTTTTATTTTATTAAATCATTGTTATTGTCTAACAATTAAATATATATAAATAATAAAATAATATTAAAAAATTAAAATAAATTATTGAATATTTAATTATTTTTTATTTGTAATTTTTTATATTATAATAATAAAAGATAATAATTATATTCAATTTTGTTATTATATATAAGAATATAAAGATAGTTGAAAATTATATTTTTGAAAAAGAGAGATAAATATTTATTTTTATATTTTTATTATTTAAGTAAAATGTTTTCAAATTTAAGGGAAAGTTTACTTACTTACGGCTACTCAATTTTATTTATTTTTTAAATGCAATTTCTTATGGTATAACGGCTTATGATAAAATTTACGTGAGTCTTGGTCCTTCGTTTCTTGGCTTTATATGGCCGACCATTTTGTGATTTTATTAGGCTCCAACAGGCTGCTGTGCCGAAAAGCAAACGCCTCCATGCATGCACATTTGCAGCATCTTCATTCATACATATGGAGAACATATACACTCAGACGAATTACTTTCAACTGGTTACTTTCAAATAAATATTATATCTACATAATTTATAAATAGTAATATTCAAATAATTAAGCGGTTTATTTAATTAATTAATTACTGTATCCCTTATCTAAAAAAAAAAAAAAGATAACAAATGAAATTGGCAAAATCATAACCTAGATATTTCAATCTTTTGCTGCATTTTTGGGACATTGTTTATTTATAAAATGGGATATAGATTAAGATAACTACTCTGATTAAGATGGTGAACTCTCAATTCTCACATAATTCAACATAAAAATAATTAATTTTATACGTGTAACAAACATGCAATCTCCTAAATTGACTTGCTGACTCTTGAACCAATAAAAATAGTCCACACGTACGCTGATAGAAAATTGTTGCTCATAAGATAATGCCATTTCTCTGCATTGTATTTCATTTTCATGCTAATGAATCATTGCTATCCCTAAATTAATCACTAAATGTGATGTAATCAGAGATTCTCTTTAATTCCTTTAAATATACATAATCACGAACTAACTACATGTGTAAATTCAGCATCTTTTAGGTTTTATATACATATTAAAGAAAAAAATAATATTTTTAAATTATAATTTATTTTATATTAGTTTTTCTATTCTATTAAATTCTATTAATTATTCTAATATGAATTAGAAACGGGTGTCTAGTTACCAGCAAACACGAAAAAATAAGTGTAAAAATATTTAATGAATGAAAAATAATATATAATTCAAAATAATGCAAGGAGGCTGTGACATATTATGCGTACACATGGAAACACTCAATTTTTTCTTTAGATTTAATTTTTTTTTTTAATTATAGAATTCATTTGACGAAGAGCAATAGTATCTTCTCAACTAATTACTTATAAATTCATGAATCTTGTTAAAGCTTCGTGATTCTTCAACCGGAGATATAAATCATAAAATTTTCCCATCAAGTACGTCTGCGATGGGTGGTGAGATCTTGCTGCCTTAATAACGTGGAACAGGTTGAAAGGTCCCTATATCACGTGATTTCACATCACCATCACGTGAGACTTATGTTTCTCTTAGGTCTTACTTCTACTTAAGTATATTGGGAGGATGTTTGGTATTGAAGTATATAGTTATTTCTAATTTTTTAATAAGAAAGTTAAATATTAAATATTAATTAAAGTATGAATAATTTTTATTAAAAATTAATCTTATTAAATATATTTTATAATTTTTATTTTTAATATTATGTAAAAGTTAATTATATTAAATATACCCTAAATTAATTAAAGCTGGCAAGTATCATATCAATATGATGTACTAAGTACAAGTCATTTGTAGACAATAATATATGTGTGTGAATAAATTTTTTTAAAATTAGGTAAATTAAAATCTCATATATGATATAAAATATTAATTAAGAATTAAAGATAAAGAGAATTAATAATTATGTAGGGTCATATATGGTGAGATCCTATGAGAGCTAGGACGCTTTATTGATATGAATTTTTCATTAACGTGAGGGAACGGACCCATTGTTACATTATTTTTCATTAGTACACTTTTTTTATCCCTTCCTTTTCTTTAAGAAGAAAGAAACCTTTATTTTATAAATGTTTAGTACAAAATGGATGAAGATCCGTTGTCGGTGAACCCACAAAGCTAGTTGGCACGGTCGAGGCTCTCTTCCGCACGAACTGGACCAGCACTTCAGGATCTTGTTACATGCTTCCATGTGCAACGGTCAATTATATGACCGTTCGGGGGAGCAAGTTCTTTTTTTAAATATTCAAAAACATTTATGACAGTTAGTACACGTGTTAGTATTTTATTGTATTAGATATGAATTAGCAGTCTCTCTTTACAGGCTATAGATTATACACAATGCGTCTCATATAATAAATAAAACGTTAGTTAAAAGATCAAACTAAAAATTACTGGAAAAAAAAAAATAATCGAAATTTATCCATTTTGAATAACATATATTTTGTCAAAGTTTAATCTCAATATTATTTAAATTTAAGAAAATTTGGATATTATTTATGAGTGAAATTCAAACTTCATACTTATTTTACTAATTAAACCAATTATTAATCAAAAATATTAATTTGATTATAGATTGATGGATTTTTGAACTTTTAATTCAATCAAATTGAACTTTAAATTAGAATTCAATTACATTCAATTTAATTTTGAGTATTTTAAGATATAACTGGACAAATTTTCTTAATTTTATAATATATAAATCAATTTAAGTTCTTAATATTACAAAAATTCAATTACTATTTCTATGCGGAGTTTTGGAAACTCATCCAAAACAGCATCATTTTTTAGTTGACTAGAAGATAACTTAGTTCTGAAACAAGACTTCAAAAGAGAACCTACTCTTGCCCCACTTGACCCATACTCTTGAACCATAAATAACATCAAAATTTAACCAGACCACCTCGCCATTGTCTTTTACAATTATGTGGGATGCCACCAATTAAAAAATAAACACTTTTTAAACCCAGAAACACACATATACTCCAAAAGTCTCCACCATCCATCCACTTCTCACTACAAATCTAACGGCCCAAATTCCATCACAAAACCGCGTCCCTACACTCCCCTCTCCCTCTATATAGGTAGCTCCCTCCCGCCCACTCTTCATCCAACATTCACAACTTCCCCGTTTTGACTCCAGAACGCAACGCAAACCACAGACAAACACATTCATTCACTCAAAGGAAAAGAAGAAAAGAAGATGGTGTTTTCGAATTCTTGGATTCTTCCCTTAAAAGTTTTCTTCATTTCGACCGGTGTTTTATCCATAGCTTTGTTTTGCAAGGCTTCTGTTCCATTTCTTACCGATTTCTCCGTATCTCGAGCTCCGGTTATATGGAGTTCCTTTCATTCTTGGCTCAAACCTCCCTATCTTTACCTCATCATCAATGTTATTATCATTACTATTGTTGCATCTTCTCGTTTCTATCAAAATGATAATGTTTCGACTGAGTCGTCATCATCGTCACAGCCTCCGTCCGATGTGGAGTATGAGATGAAAGTGAAGTCTGATTTTTGTAGCGAGGTTTATGAGCAGCAACTGAGGGATGTGGATGAGGAGGTAGATTACGAGATGAAGGTGAAATCTGATTTTGATAGCGTCAGCGTGGTTCATGAGCAGGAGCAGCCACTCAAATTGGAGGATATTAAAGTTCCGGCTTTTGAGGAGAAGAGTATAGTGGTTAGTGGTGGTGCGGTGGAGGTTGGTTATGAAGATGCTACGCGGCCACCTCCGAAAAGAACGGATTCGTCGGAGATTCTTACGGAGTATGGTTTGGCGGCAGCGAAACCTCTCGTTTCTGCTCGGTTCGGACATCGGAAACCGGTCAAAGCCAACCGTTCCAGTCCTGAAGGTATTTTCTTTTTAAATCTAATTAAATAATGAGATTTTAGAAAAGTTGGATTTTATCATATTTCTATGTTGGATGATTAAAAATGTAACGGCGTTTTTGGTCGGTGGGGATGAGAAGTCTTCACCGTTGTCATCGATTTTTTTTAAACTGTTTCATCAAAAACTTATCAATTTTAAATCTTTTTGAGTCAAAACGGCGCTGGTTTTAGCTTGATTACTATCGTTTTGTTTGTTTTCAAAACAAAAATGAACTTTTTAAACATGGCGTCTGCTTGACGCACAAGAGTAGCAGTCCGAAAATGGCCTTCACATTTAAAAGAAATTACTTACAGCGGTAAAAATTGGAATTTTGAAGGTGGTAAGGCGCTGAGAGTGACGAAACCCAGACGGCATGAGACGCTGGAGAACACGTGGAAGACGATAACGGAAGGTCGAGCAATGCCGTTGACGAGGCACCTGAAGAAATCGGACACGTGGGAGAATCGCTGCCATCATATTAACGTGGGTCCTTCTCTGGTGAAGAAGTCGGAGACGTTCAAGGACAGGACCAACTACCAGTTGCCACCTGTAATTAACTCTCCGTCTTCTGCTGGGAAGCTGAGGAAAGAGCCGTCGCTGAGTCAGGACGAGTTGAACCGCCGAGTGGAGGCGTTTATCAAGAAGTTTAACGACGAGATGAAGTTACAGAGACAAGAGAGCTTGAGACAGTATCAAGAAATGATTGGCCGTGGAGTATAGAGTTTTTTTCTTTTGCTTTTTCAGAAAAGGAAGGGGAAAAAAAAACAAAAAAAGGATAGTCATTAGAAAAAAAGGAAATTAAATGGTTTAATTAATATTTTAGGAATTTTTTTTTTTTTTGCCCAATGAATTCAAAAGTAGTCTTCTTGAATGATGATTTTGATGTTTTATTATCATATTTTGTTTATGGTTGGGACTTGGGGTGGTAAGTTGGGTTTTTATTATAGAGATGGGATTCTAACGAGAAGAAACAAAGTTAGTGTAATTGCAATTTTGTTTTATTATATCATATTTTGTTTATGGTTGGGACTTGGGGTGGGAAGTTGGGTTTTTATTATAGAGATGGGATTTAATGTCTTTCTTCTAACGAGAAGAAACAAAGTTAGTGTAATTGCAATTTTGTTCAAGTTTAATTGATGATTTACTAATAATAATTCCTAATTCTTTATTTATTTATTGCAAAATTATGATTTTACTTTTCTATCTGAAATTCGTTAGAAACGTAGTTTCAACGTTAGACAAAGTACAAACTTACTTACAAACACATGAAGAATTTATTTAAATGCTATTCTAAGAATTTTAGATACTTTCCATACAAAAACAATCGAATAATTTGCACCCAAGAATATCCATGTTCTTTCTCTTCTTTTGAATAGTTGGTTTATCCTTTCAAAAGACAAAAACAAAAAAAAAAGTATTTGTTAATTGTCATACCAATCGAATAATTTGAACCGTGGGATGACGTAATCAACATCCAAGAAAAAAATAATAGGAAACCAAATGATTAAAGACGGCAGGTTGATAGACCCCATTGATCGACAATATAATCTAGTACTGGCTTTCCCCAGTCCAGCTTCCCGGCGAAGTTGTCGTTTTCGATCTGCCAGATGTTGATCTGTAGGCTTCGCTTTTGAAGCCTATTTTACTTTGTCATAGAAACTATTCCTAGCACTACCTGGCACCTTCATCATCGTTAGACGAACAAATTGCACAAAAGCTCATTACAATACAAAAGAGAGTATTTGATACTAATTCAATGTAATCTACAATTAATATAATAACGTAGAACAGCATGCATACTTGTAACACGTAATTACATTGCTAAAAAAAACGTGTAATATCGTTTGCAGTATAATTACCAAATCTACGTTTCAAACATGGGCAAGTTTTATCAATGTCATTAATGGAAACTATTCGACACTTTCTCCTGTTTGTTGAAGTCATATTTAGCTTTAGTTAGATAGGACACTGGACACCACCACGAGGCTTTCTTCCTCTCATCCCTTTGTAGCTGAACAATTCAGATTATCATTATGGAGTAAGAAGAATTGTATAAATTTCATCTCCAATTCTTGACAATACCCTGTGGAAAACGACAACCACTAGACAGCGAATGATAGGAAGGAGAGCCACTGTAATATTACCTAGTTTATAGGAAAGAGAGATCAGGGGTAAAATTATTGACAGGCCTATAGATTAACATGTATTATAAGTTTGATTCAGGGTAAAATTTCTTATATCTCACAGAATTTTACACAAATATACACGTTCAAAAAACAAGGAAAAAAAATCTTTGATACAATTGATAAGCTAGGGTAAGTTTTGTAGGTAGTTAGCACATGATATAATGCTCGAAAAATTTTTATGCCGATTGCTCTAAAGTAACATCCATCAACCTCGTTTCTGTCTCTTTAATCTCTCCAAGGCACCAAGACGACTCTCCCCATCTTTTTCTTTCGCAGCAACTGCATCATCTCCATCCGTGTCTTTTTCACTCCCTTCCCTCTTCAGGCCAAGTCCTCCAAAAACTGCTGTTGGAACGTCTTTTTGTGCAATTTCAACCTTTTCATCATCTTCCGAGTCACTTTCATCTGGCAGTTCAATGTCTTCGTGGTTTGCAGTGGTTTTTATACCTACATCAGTCTGGGACTCCACTCCAGCACTCACAAATCCCACTTTTTTGCTGCTATCTTTTCCAGTACCACTGTTAGCTGAAGGCGCTAATTGCCTCTCCAGGGCAGCCATTTCATCTTCATGAACCCCAGCCTGTTTCAATCTGTCCTTTGCATCATCGATGGATAGTGTTTGATCTTTCTGCATTAGGTATTCTGGGAGAATAAAATGTGTCTGAAGAAGGAATAAAATCAAAATCAGAATCAGAATCAATACAAAATTGGCAACCTAAATTTCAATGTTGAAAATGATACCAGAGCACAAAAAAGGAAGTTCAAATAAAAATAAGACATCAAAACCTTCACCTTATGGATTAGAAACTCCCACCAAGGTTTCAGGAAAATGAAAACTTAAAGACACCAACACGTTATTTCATTACAAATGACTACAGGTATCCATCAACTACTAGTATGTTAATGCTGATTTTAAAGGCTAAGGGGAATTTGTAATGCCTTTAAGCCTCTCAAACCTCTGGCGAATTCTCCAATGTTAACCCAGAAAAAGTTCAAAAAACGAAACACAGAACAAAATGGAAAGGAAACACAATGACTCCATATGATACTGGGATGCCCATCCAAGCATCAGTCCTTTCCCCATCTGATGTTATTCGTTTTTAGTGTCCTTTATTCATCTGATAGTTAACATTTCCATTGGAAAAATATGATTCAATTAATCAGACAAACACATGACTGCTCACACACCAAAAAAAATCTATGAAGCTCCATTCCAGACCAGGTATCCTTCTTTCAGTTGTTAAACCAACCGAAAAGCCAATTCTAATTCTGCCTGGCAGCACCAGCAAATACTCTTATAGGAAAGGTATAGCAATTTCAATTCAAACATCAAATGAAATTCTTTTCCTCGAGAGTTTAATTTTTTTCCTACTTCCTTCAACAGAGAAAAGTGTTAGAATTTGTAATCTTTGAAAAGAGAGAAGAAATTTAAAGAGGCAGAGTTTTCTCCAGGAAGATTTAATATGGCAGTAAAAGTGTTTTAAGAAGTCTAAAAGCTCCTTGTTTTTAAATTGTCTAGAAACATATTGGCTGCCTTTAAAAACGTGGAATTGTAGTTTTAATTAACTAAGTTTAGAAAGAAGACCAGAAAATTGTAAACTGCAGGAGCAGTAGCTCTGCAGCAAACCAGCCACTGGATTTTCCAGAAAGA
>JAWDEX010000006.1:3386635-3398361 GCA_035221805.1 Trichilia hirta | reverse complement strand
TTGAGATCATTTCCTCTGCGGGCTTGGGCTTTAAAATATGAGGTCCAATAATAGGCCCAGTCCGTTAATCATTTAAGTTAAAGCTGGGCCCAGCATGAAGTCCTGATTCATACTATATTTAAGTGCGAAAGAGCAACACCCTATAATTTTTAAAAATATTATTTATTTTTATCGGAATATTTTTAATAAATATTTTTTATAATTTTTAAAAATATCATTTAACTCTTCATCAGAATATTTGTAATAAATATCCCTATAGTTTAAAGAAGTAACATATATATTTAACAAGAATATTGACTTTTATTATATAAATTTTTAAAGTAATATAAATTTTTATCATATAAATTTTAAAATTTAAAATTATTAAGTTAAGATATGATATATTTATTTATATTAAATTAGTCAAATTATTAAATTATTTTTTACATAAAATTTTTAAGATCATATGAATTTGACAAATTATTAAATTATGTTTTAAAAAATAAAAATATTTTAAATTTTTAGTATTTATTCTTATCTAATTTTTATTTTTAATTATAACTTGCTTCATCTTATTTTTTAATTCAAATATAACATATTTAATAATTTAGACCAACCTAAACTCATAATTTATAATATTTTCATTTATATATTTTTGCTATATTCTAACTAAAATTTTTTGTAATTTAAGATATTAAAATATATTTTAAATTATAACTTTTTACTATAATTTTATTAAAATCATATTCATTGTTATTGCATATGAGAAGCGAGCCAGCAACAAATTTTTATAGTGGCATTATTGTATGTTCTTCAAAAATTTTGGCCAGGTGATGTTCTCCATACAAAATATATGCTTCTTTAATATAAATACGTTTTATACAATATTTAAGGGTAGCCTTTATTCTTATTTTATTATTTGATAAATTCATTTTTAAAAGTACTTATGAGTGTAAAATTACAAACTAAATACTTTTTATAATATTAAATATTAAAGTCGTACTATATATTTAATAAGTTTAATTCAAATATTTATAATATAATTTGTAAAGTTTAAATTAATAAATTTAGTTTTAAAATATTATAAATTATTAAATATGCTAAAAAATTATATGAGACAAATTATAATTAAAAGTAAAAATTAGATAAGAATAACCATTAAAAATATAAGATATTTTTATTTTTTAAAAAATAATTTAATAATTTATTTTAATAATTTGTTGATTTGATATGATCCTACAGACTATAACTAAAAAATAATTCAATAATTTGTTAATTTAAGTAATAATTATTTGACATAAATAAATATATTATATCTTAATTTAATAATTCTAAATTTTTAGAAACTTTTATAATAAAAATCAATATCACTCTAAGACTTAAATAATAAAAATTAATATCTTTATTCTTATTGAGAGCGAGTATTTATTATTTTTCTAAATTATATAAATTTTTTGTTACTAATATTCTAACAAAAGGATAAGGGATATTTTTAAAAGTTATAAGAAATATTTGTTACAAATATTTTGATTGAAAATAATTAATATTTTTAAAAATTAAGAAATTTTTTTATAAAATAATAATAATATTTTAGCCTCATATGTAATGTAGCAACACCTCACTTACTAACCCGTTTCATTAAAAACTTAAAAATTATAATGTATAATCAACCTTTTACAGTATGAACACTATTTGTATTATGATTTTTAAATTTCAGTTGTTATAATTTTTTCAAATAAAATTATTGATAGAAGTATGTTAAGAGGTGAGGGTTTTGTGAAAGTATCACTATAAAAAGTGGCTCATGACATTTACTGCTTACTTGAAGAGCATAAACTCTAGACTGCCACGTGTCTTATTTTATTAATATTAACTCAAGCTTAAATTCAATGGTTAACTCTATTTTCACCTGTTAAAAAATTAACTTACATATTTATTTTTTGTAAGATAAATCTTTTTCGAGTTAGATTCTTATTGTTTTTCCTGATTGGACCTTTTTTCTTCCCATCCAATTACAAAAGAGAGTCAGAACGATCGCCTTATGCTGCGATATACCTCCAATGTCTGAGTTAGTCGGAATTTACTATATTATTGGAAAGTAAATAAGAAGGTTAAAGTTAGTTGCAATTCATTATATTGTTGGCAAGTAAATAACTTTTTCTTTATATATTCCTTAGGTTGTAATGTGATTAAAATAGAAAAAAGATAAAAAGAGTACAAGGGAGACATTTAAACCTTAATTTAAAAATAACCAAACCAAAAGAAAAATTAATAATAAAAATGATAATTAAGATAACTCATAATATTATAATAAAATAAAATATGAATTTCTAAAAAAGACTTGTATAATCACTTTTAAGAGAATAAATATATGTATAGATACTTTTGACATCCTTTAAATAATAAAATAAAGATTTACTGGCTTATTACATGTATAGGATCCAATAGACTATTCATCAAAAAAGTATTTATTATTTTTGGTAAAATTTCTATAATTTATGGACATTTTAACTTATAATTGGATCACCTCTTTTATGAATGTCCCTTAATATTAAGATTGATGAAAGTTAAACCTGGGTCTTAATCATATTGGGACATTATGAGTAACCATTTCAGTTATAACTCAAGTGGTTCCTATGATGTCCCTCGAGGCATAGGTCCTTGGTTTAATTTAGAGGAAAATTTTATGATGCGATCTATAATGAGCCCAAAAGTCCCTAAACTTGATTTTGCACAGGTGATTTAAAGTAAAGAATGAAAGCCATGGTTTAAAGAAGTAGGACAATTGGATGACAACAAATAAAAAGAAAAAATTTCATCTCTACAGAGCATTCAAAATAGAAAGAAAAATTTGATCAAGGTAAAAAAATTTGATTCAGATCAAATATTTCAAATATGTACACTTGATAATGAGGTAAGCAATGTAATTAATTTTTGCCATTCTAAGACATGTGGATTACATTTTTTGAAACGATCAACAATTTGTCAGATAAAAGGAAAAAGAGAGAAAGAAAAAAGAAAGAAGGGACTAAACACTTCAGAACAATAAAATATTTTCGAGAAAAATAATTAAGGTTGATTAAAAAATTTTGCTTTATGGCTCTAGACTTCACTTGTTTTCAAAAAAGTTAAAATTTAGGTAAAGTGGTTTATTTATTGTAAAAAATGTGTACTCTTATGAAACTATCAATATTGAGAATCCTATAAATGATAATGTGTTTAAAGTAAATAGACAATAACTCAAATTAATTTTAGAAAATAAAGACTCCACTAAGAAATTATCCTTCTTTATGATTCTTGTTATGAGAAAAATTATTTATAAGGTCAGTTTTTAATTTTTTTCTGTTCTTTAATGATTGTTTATTGTTTTTGCATGATAGTTTTTATTTTTATTTTTATTTTACCCTAGTTAAGTGGCGAGTAATGGTACGTTGTGATATTCAAGTTATTTTTTAGTTTACCCAAAATAGCTAAATTGTAAAAAAAATATTTTCTTGTTTTTTTTATTTTTTTAGAATTAGATAAAATTCTCTCAAATTTTCAAAAATATTTTCTTCCTCTTCTTGTCAATAGCTTGACAAAAGTTTATAAAACCAAGATGACAAATTAAGGATGCTCATAAATAAAGAAATGACTCAGGATATAAGATGGTTAATTGAAGTGAAGGTTCGGTTAATTAAAAAATTCTCTGATTCTTTTTTTTCTTTTATGCCAGATTTAGATAAGAGCTCATATGCTAAAAAGCGTTAAATAAAAAAATTAGAAGTTTGTCATAAATGTGCACAATAGACTTGTAACAAGCAATATCGTTTTTTGGGTTTGACTTTTATGAATCCATAAGATAATATTAGATTCATTAAGAATGGACTAAGTAAAGAGTTTTTAGATGATATTCTATTGACTCTTGAGATGCATTCTTGTGAATCAGTGTAAGGACAACTTTTTAAATTATGGAACAAATTTTTACAAAAATACGAGCTCTATAATCTTGAGAATCTGCTAAAATGACCCTATATACCAATTTATAAAAAAATTAGATGAAAATCCTATCGTCAACCCATAAAGGACATTCAAGTTATTTCTTGACGTAAAATCAGAGAAAGATGTGAGTAATAATCACAACTATTGTATATATATGTGTTTACTATTTTTTTTTTTATTTTTATTGCTTATTTTTTAAATTATTTCACAAGTAGCTGAGCTACCTTTATAGTTGTTATTATTGCTATATTTTTATCTTTTTTATATATTTACACAATTATTTTCTTTCTTTTCAAAGTTTAACTAAGTAAAAAAAATGAGTTGAGCCCCAACTCATCAAATTCAAAGTTTATGTATTTTTTGGGAGTTTAATTCTGAAAAAAAAATGCAGAGTTTGTGAATGTAACTAGTAATCTTAGAAGAATTTTAGTTAAAAAAAAATTATTCGATTTATAAAGGAGGTAGCTTTGAATTAATAGGATGTGTGATCAAAGTCGCATATGTAGGAGACAATCAAGTTCTGAGTATTATTCTGATACCTTTAACTGTAGAAAATATTGCAGGGATGACAGTTGAAGAGGAATTACTGGTGTCTTCTATATATGAGAGTATTGCTAGGATAATTTATAACTTTGATGTTTTCATATGCTTTCCAAATAATTTTGGTACTTTAAAAGAACTTTTTTAAGTTACTTTTTGGACTCAATTAAATATTCATTGAAAATTTATACGTTCGTTAAATATAAATAATTTTTTTAATGATTTATTATTTTTTTTTATCAAATTATGGAATAAAACTTTATCTCGCAATCGGCGCAATGAATCTTAGTATCTACTTCAAATCTTGATCAATTAATTGATAAATTATAAAATTTTATCTATAAACCTGATCTAGTAACAGCTCAAATAGACTAATTAATGCGAAGTAACAGAAAGAGAAAGTTAGATTTAACACTCTGATTATAACTTATCTTTCTTATAGTTTGAATAATAAAATGTTGTTTCTTTATTTTAAGTTATTTTAAATAAAATATTTGTAAGATATTGATCAATGATCCTTATAGGAGAATGTTTATTACAGGTTTTATCTTTATATGCTTATTTAGGTGATATTTTTTATACTTTATATTTGTATATTTAGACATTGAAGACATTATTTGAAATTAGTAAGAGGTAGGAATAGTTAATATTATATTCTATAAATATTATTATGTTTGTGTGTTATTTTAGTGTAAAAAAAATTAAGTTTAGATAATGTCCGATTTGTATAAGGATGGCTGAGTAAAAAATTATTTCTTTCTCTTTTTTCAATCCTTGAGACACATATTAGTAATATTATCTTTAAGTGAATTATTATTTTTTTATGTCTATTTTTATTAACATTTAATTTTTATTTTTTTAGAATTTATAGTAAGTTTTTGTTATTTTCTTTTATTTAAATTATTCAAATTTGTGAATTTTCATATAGTTATTAGTTAAATGGTTATATTTATATATCTTTTAAACAAAAATTTTATAAACTGTTATTATCATACATTTATATTAACACATGATTGTAGGTGTAAGTTGATAATTTGATATATTTATTTTGAAGATTTTATCAGTGATAATATCTAATGGCAATAAATAAATAAATAAAATTTAAAAAAAAATTAAAAAAAGAAAAAAAAAGTTAAATGCAGAAATTGTTAATAAGGGTTAAGAATAAACTGTACCTTAGTAACATGCTTAATTATCTAAAATAAGTCTTATATTCAATTTAAAAAAATGTTTAAAATTATTTCTTAAAAAGTCTCGAATGGGTATCTTAATACCTACTACCCTAAGATTAACTGGTTTGAAAGTTATTGACTAAGAAATTATGTTATGATTATATATTTAAATAAATATTGCCTTAAAGATGTTTATTCTAGTAAAATAATAAGCATAAATTGTATTTTTTTTTACTAAATCTCATAATTTATGTGCCATTTTATTCATAAAAATGGGTTTATGAATTTTTTTAAAAGAATTTTGTGACTGTACTTAAAACTTGTGATTGAAAATTTACTTATTTAAAAATATCAAAAAGAAATATAATAATAAATACTTTGTAAGTGAGTTTTTATTTTAAATTATTGTCAAGTGTCAATACTTTGTATTACTAGGGGACTAGTAATGAACTGGTTAAGGGATGTGATGAGTACATAAAAGTATATAATTATTAACGTTTAAATTTATAATTAATTTTCTCAAATTATGTATATTTCTAATTTGTGGTGTAAATTCTAATTTGTTTGTAATTTTTATTTATGTTTGTCTTTAATGCAATAATAGTAAAATTGCTGTAACTTTTTAATCAAAAGAGATTTTAAGGTGATTCTTATTCTAATAGAAAAATGATTCAATGAGATAAAATTTTTATATTTAGATTAACTACCAATTTGGACTCAAGTTACAGTTTCAAATTCATTAAGAAGTCCATTTATTGTTTTAGTCTAACCTAATCTTACTTTAATATTTTATCTATAATTTTTGATAAAAATTTTGAGTTGACTTAATATAAGTGGCAAATTAAAGATAAGATAATTATCTATAATTTTTGTGTTTATCACTAAGCCTAAATAATTAATTTTTTAGGTTATCCATGATATTTTTGTGTTGGCTAAAATTATTGAATTTCATTTGTTAAAAATTCTACCGAAATTTATCAGTAATTTTAACTATCAAACTTTGACGCTTGACTCTTATTTTTACCTATAAATAAAGTCTTTTTTATTTTTTATAATAATACAATTTTATACTTGTAAAATACTTTTATTTATAAAAATACTCTTTATTCTTTCATATAATGTCTTTTTAAATTACTAACTAAGATTAAAAAGTTAATACTAAGGATGTATAATATATTTTTTAAATTTCACCTTAAATTTTAATCTGTAAGTTCTTTTTATTAATTGTATATTTATATTTTAAAAAATATTTTTGAACATTTAAATTCTTTAATTCTTTAAATATATTTAGCATGTTGAATGCTTGAAAATAAATTTCTTGATTTATTGTAGACATATGGTATAAAAGATGTTTTGAACTTTAACATGTTTTGAAAATATTTTTCTTAAATAATTTTATCAATTAATTTAAAAATATATTTTTAATCAAATATTAATTTTTTTAAATATATATATATTTTGTGCATAAAATAATTTTCATCTTTCGATTGAGATAACTCTTTAATTAATCTCAATTGAGTTATAAAAGAGATTTAGTTTATTAATCATTATCTCAAAATATTAATTTTTAAAATCTTAGTATTTTAATTTGTATTTAATTTTTACTTGATAATTATTTTTTTAAAATTTACTCATAATATATTTTACTTTTGTTTTGGATAATTGGTATTAGACTTTACTTTGGACATAAACTAATTAGACTCTTAAAATTATATTTTATGTGAATACAATATTTAGATTCATTGAACCATATTATAACAAGATTATCTATACTTGGGTATAATAATTAAATTGAGAATTATTGACAAATTTAAACGAAAACTTTGACAAATGAAATCTAATAATTTCAGCCACCATAAATATACATAAATGACCTCAAAGATTAATAATTCAGACTTAGTAATAAACATAAAAATTATAAATAATTATTTAAAGTTTAATTTGCCACTTATATTATGTAAATTTAAAATTTTATTAAAAATTATGGGCAAAATACTAAAATGAGATCGGGTTAGAGTAAAACAATAAATGGGCGTGTTTAACGATTACAAAACTTTAACTTAGAATCTAAATTAATAATTTGTCTAACCATAAAAATTGTAACCCATTAAATCAACCTTTTACTAGAACAAGAATTACTTTAATAACTCTCTTAGTTAAAAAATTATTATTTTTTTATTATTATAACATCAAAATAAAAATTATAAATAAGTTAAAATTTATACTAAAAATAAAAAATATGTATAATTTAAAAAAATTAATCATACTTTAAAATATAAAATAATAAATTTAAATTTTAATATTTATATATTTTTTCATACTATTATTTATTATTCTTATTTTTTAATATTTCCGTATAAAAAGATTTTAAAGACGCGTTGATTATCAACGAGTATAAATACTAAATAAGGTCAACGTTTTAAAGATTTGAGATCTTTGCTATTTTACATCCTAGCGAAACAAAATTCAGCCCTTCTCTCTCTACCTTTTATTGGTGTTGGTAAAAAACTTACACTCAAGCTTTTTGATTTTCTATCGTATCACTTCCCATATTTTAAATGTCTGATGCGATTATAGGAGTTTTTTAATCGAAAAGTCAATATTAATTTGAGTTTTCTTTTTGTGTTTTCAAGTGTCTAAGGGATAGTCACTGTAGTTATTACACCAACGACGAAGCACACCCAACCCCCCCTAACATTAAACCAAGACAGCAAAATGTTGTGTGTTATATGAAATCTCTACCTTAAAAATTTTAGTTATCGTGGCACAAAGAAAGTTAAACGTTATTAGAACCGTTCAACTGATTGATTTTGTTAATAAATAAACATGGAACATAACAATTAATGTGCGTTCGAAACAAAACAATTTATGTTATATTATAATTAAAAAAAAAGAAAGTATAACAATTTATGTTGGAAAAGAATTCAAATTGAAGCCCGATTTAGCTGCTTCTGGATCCGAAAGCAGGTCGACGATCCGGTATCAGCGGCTTAACAGTCATCGGTCGAAATTCGTCCGAAATCATGACTATAATGAAGCTTCACCGCAGCAGAACACAACCAAGCTTTTTACAGAGAGCCTGATACGGCTACACGTAGATGCCGTAAGCAATAATAATAAACTCGAGCCCACACGCGACCTTCTCTGTTTCTCTCTCTCTTTCCTCGTCATTCATAGTCACACATTCTCGCCCTGTATCTCTATCTCTATCTCTACTGCCAAACAGGCCTTCACGACATTCAAAGCCGCGTTTCACCTCTCTTGTAAGTCTTTCAACTGGCTACCTTCTCTCCTGCTCTTTCTTCTCCTGTCATATATATTTTTTCCAACATCTGGATTTTCAAGATTTCATCGATTTAGCCATGATCTGAGGTAAAAGCAAAAGCTTTTTAATTTTATACGTAATTATGAATTATTTTTAATTTAATTTGTTTATATGATCTGTTTGTTTTAATTGATCAAATATACTATGTTCTTGTCTTTGCCGATTATAAACTGTAATATATTTGCATTTTCATTGATGGTTGTAGTCAAATTATTTGTTTTGTGTTTTATGTTTTCTAGTAACAGTTTCCTGAAATATTCTTTTCCTTTTTGTTCTGTAATTGTGTACATAAATATGCTTTACGTTTCAATGCGAAGCTGAGCACAATTGAAAATAAAGATTCTGTATAATTTTAAACAACTCTGAAAGTTTAGCAGAAGTTAGCTGATTGTATTTCTTTATTTTCTTTTCTTTTGTTGCGTTTTTTTTTTTCAGTGAAGAAGATTAGTTCTCTTTGCGCGTGTCCCGTTCTCTTCTCCAGTCCTCCACAATCGCACAAGAAAAGAGAAGGAGCCGTAAGTTTTTCTACCCCTCAAGACATTATATACTCATTAACAAATATATATACACGCCCAATGGAGGTCAAGCTATGGAACGACAAGCGCGAGAGAGAAATGTATGATAATTTTGCGGAGCTTTATGCTATAATAAAAGCCACTGAAAAGCTTGAAAAAGCTTACATTCGTGATATCGTAAGTTCATCTGAATACGAAACTGAATGCCAAAAGCTCATCGCTCATTTCAAAACCCTAGCTTCTACCTTGAAAGATACAGTTCCAAGCATTGAACGCTTTGCAGATACATATAAAATGGACTGCCCGGCTGCTCTGAATCGCTTGGTCACTTCTGGAGTGCCTGCCACAGTGGAGCATAGAGCGACTGCAACTGCCTCAACTGCCACCTCCGCTTCCATTGTTGCTGAATGTGTGCAGAACTTTATTACTGCAATGGACTCTTTAAAATTGAATATGGTGGCTGTTGATCAAGTGCATCCACTGTTATCCGATCTATTGGGTTCACTAAATAAGCTGAGCATTTTACCACCAGATTTTGAGGGTAAGACTAAGATGAAGGAATGGATTTTGAGGTTGTCAAAGATGGGCGCTGCAGATGAGTTGACCGAGCAGCAGTCACGGCAGCTTCACTTTGACCTTGAATCCTCGTACAATTCATTTATGGCAGCTTTGCCTAATACTGGCTCCTAGTCGATGATCTGGGTAAGATTGTAAAGTTTAGCGAGCATGGTTGTTTTGTTTGGGTGATTCTATATATAAGTTAATCTGTTGTTTGAAGACTGGAAGGATGTTGACTAATTTTGTAACAGCTTATACATTTCGGGATATGATTGCATTATTGTGATGAAAAATTGATATTTTGTGCTGATCATGTAAGTGATGGCTTTTATGGTTTATTACTAACATGTATTTATACTATTTATGTTTCTTCTAATATTGATACTCTATCACTTATTGGTTTGAGGATTGTTTAACAATGAAGGATTGTGTAATGATATTTCACCTGTGTAAGCCTGGGTTATTGTTGGATGTTATCTTTTTGTTGAATTGATTGTGGAAGGTCTTGAAATCCTGTTAGTTTCCTGTCAATTTGTTGTACATAACTTGCTTGTTTTAGAGAGTTAATCCCCAAACTTGCTTGTTTTAGAGAGTTAATCCCCAAAACAAAGGTGACCTTGTCTAAGTGCATTTGCAAAAGGTGCTATGATTTTTAGAAAGGCTGAAAAATAAATTTCAGAATCTGTGTGCTGAATGGCGTACAGGGCTTTTATTTGTTAAGCCAATAGTAGCTTGAGTTTGTAGTTCAAGGTACTGAGACTCTTGCGTGAGTGAAAAAGAGTTCTATTTTGCTGATAGGGAATGATAAGTGGGTTATGATCAGTGTAGGTTATGGGGTTTAACAAGTGATGAGGGTATTGAAATGTCATGATGCAATGGGTGCAATGCTGCACCATACTAGAAATGGAAGTGCTTGTGCAAATTTTTCTACTCAAAATTTTGGCCTTCCTATTCTAATTAAAGCTCTTATAAATTGCATAAGCGTGTTTTTCTGGTTATCTCCGGAACTCTATTTTGTAATCCCAAAATCAACTTTTAGTTGATGATTTTCTTGTTGAAAAGCACACATTTGGAATATTCATCATTTAACTATAGTAGAAGGATAAATAACTGCTGGTAAAAAATGGACAAATATAATCTTTATCTATACGATAGGTGCAAGAAACCACTATGATGGTTAGATCCAACTCCAGTTCATGGATTATCATTGTGAAATACTGTGGGAGAATGGGTGGATCATTTGCTTTGACATCAGGTAAGGAAATGGAAATTGTTCTTCAAGCTACTCTCCAGAGGTTTTTTGATAGTGTAACATACAACAATCTCTATATGGTGGACCCCAATCTTGTTGAAAATTGGCACGGTGAGATTCTGCATAAGATAATGACCCGTGGATGCTTACCTCTGAGAGCATATACTTGACTGGTTGATTCTACATTTTGTGACTGCTGCAGTCATAGTATACGATTGATATGTGCTGCATATTATCAGTAGAGCATGGCGTGTGTCACGGGCTCTTTTCTAAAATGCCGCAAGAGCACGTGATGGCGCCAAGTTCTCTAACTTGACCAGCCAACCCTTTATAGCGATAGCGAGTTAGTTAGCTGCAAGCACACATAACAATATAATCAACGCAACATACTTGTAATAAAGAGG
>JAWDEX010000006.1:3369312-3382272 GCA_035221805.1 Trichilia hirta | reverse complement strand
TTAATTAATTTGAGTATTTATGCCTAAAATGACTTCTAATAAAACTTAGGATTGTTTCTTTTTTTTGCAAACTTTTATCACTCTTAGCCCCACCTCTAGCACAGAAATATGAAGCATCATGGGATGCTGGGAAACCCCAAGTGATTACTCGGACACACATTGAGCCGAGTTAAAAATATCAGTTGAACCTAACCTCCCTCTTCTTATGGCTATAATGGCATTGCTCGATAATTTCTCACACCTATCCCCCTCAGTATGGGGCCTTTTTGTTATCAAAGCTAGGGGGCACTTGCTGCTATGCAAGCAATCACGAGGTAAAGATGGACACTTTTCCTTATCCCTTAGAAAATGTTCCGTCCTGTGTGGTGAAGGCAGTAGAAGTACGTGCTTGCAACCTTTGCCTTTTCCCTCTCTTCTCATAACTATGAGCCTTTTAGAGATTAAAGGGAGTAGTTTTTGACCTTCCATACGTGTAAATGAAAAGAAAGAATTAGCACTCATTAAAAGAATTAAGTATGGGGTCTACATTATTTTTTATCAATCACTTTCATCCTATTCAATATAACTAGATAGATATGAGATGACACTAAACCCAATTCTATTAGAGATGCCTTAAAAAGTATATCTTTTTGATCATGGGTAATGTCCCCTAAGATGATTATTGTCACAACCTATTTTCTAAAATGCCGTAAGAGCGCGTGATGGCGCCAAGTTCTCTAACTTGACCAGCCAACCCCACGCAGTGTAGCGAGGCTTTTATAGCAATAGCAAGTTAGTTAGCTGCAAGCACATATAACATTATAATTAACGCAATATACTTGTAATAAAGAGGCACCAAGCTCAATACTTTTCATTAATCATAATAACAAAGCATTTACAAGTTATGCCCGTAGGCCATACAATCACCAATCAATACAACATGAATCAATACACGAGAGATATGAATGCAACGTGCCCGTAAGCACTCCTATACATTTAGTCTAAATGCACAGGTTGAACCGAGTACTAAAGCACCCCCGCTCACTTAGAGCGTTGGCAGCACAAACCATTATGCCACCGGGTCCCCGCCCGCCGGGGACATGAGCCCTTACGCAACGCTTTGCCCCGCAAGCTCTGCTTGCGTTGCGCTTGCCTAGGCTCGCTCAGGTCGTCGCTCGCTTTCACGAGCCAACGCCCGTACGCTATGTGCGGCGTGGCACCCACACCCTCGCACGATAGCGATGCGCGCACGCTTGCCCCACTTGCGTGCGCGCCTAAGTAGCACCGCGCCGCATCCTTCCTTATGCGGGCGCCAATGGGTGGAGCGCCTCGTGCGCCCTGGCATGCGGGCTGCCGCATGTGCCCATTGAGGGTGGCGCACTCTCGCGCCTTGGCGCTTGCTTGTCTCTTGCCCGCGCCTTCGTTGCACGTTCCCAGCAAACTTGCAACACCGCCTTGCTTCCTGCTCATATGCACCTCCGCATATGCCCATGTCCGCTCGGCCCGGCATAAGGCGTTAAGCCAAGCCTGAGCATGGCTAATTCAAGCCCTGTGACAGCGTGTTAAATTCAAGCTAGATTGTTGAAATTAGAACATGAGAATGCTAAGTTCCGGGTTTATACTCTGATGTTATAGCTCATGTTGTTACAAGTTTTGCATTATGTTATTCAACCAAAGTCCAGAATCAATACCAAAAGATACTGTGTTTGGCGTGCGGCTTCTGGAACTACGCATCTGATTTTACCATTTTACGTTGTGCGGCGGGCCTGATGAATACTATTAGATCTACAACTTTTCAGAAAATCTGCCTCCTTGATGGGACTCATCAGCTGGCGCATATAACCATTTTAATGTAGATGTTGGAACAACGTATTAATTTCCATTCATTGGGATCCGAGACTATCGAGTCATCTTGTGGGTATCAGATTCTTTTGCTGAATGCAACTTTATATACCTAATACTAAGTTACAGAATCCCATCATTCATTCCAATATTAATTTGATCTGTTGAGAAGTAAATATGCGTCGATGAAAGGTTGAAGATTTTTCGGGCAAGAAGCCCAAATTCACGCCAGGATGAGATGCTTCTCCGGTGCCAGAGAGCTGGCTCATTATGTTTAAGGCTAGACGGAAGTCATGATGTAACGTACAATTTCATTGATCAAATGGATTTAAACTAATGTTACGTTAACGTTCGTTGCCAAATTTGCAAATGCTGTCTGACTCTGTTCTTTGTTAACTCTCGTTCAATTCAACCAAAAAGTAGCGTTCCCTCTTGGGTTTTCAGGGAAACTTGTACGGAAACTTCATGTAGACTGTGGTCCATTACGGCTTGGTTTCAATCTTTATTGGCCCAAACAGGAAATGATAACATGTATGAACGATCCGAGTGAAGGAGTTTTGTAGACTAAATTTTCCTTTTTCTGCTCTTCTCTCTAAAAATGTGTTTCAATCATTGTCAGTGATTTGTGGAGAAAGGAAAATATAACTTCTCCATATTGCTTTAAAATCTAACTTTAGGGTGGAATTCATCAGAAAATTTGTTTCCAAACTCTCTCCAGAATTATTCTTCCTACGGTCCTCTGGTCATCGCCAGAATATGTGGCATCGGGGGTACTTGAATGACAATAACAAGGATAATGGCTGCATTATAGAATAAAATGTCCATTTTCTTGAGCTTTTCTGCAATACCCTTGCCTCTTCAAGCCGTTCATTCCCCCGTAGAACAAATGAGTTTGCATGTGCAACATGACTTTCAATGTCATTCAGGT
The DNA here is from genome assembly GCA_035221805.1 of Trichilia hirta. Lineage (NCBI taxonomy): Eukaryota > Viridiplantae > Streptophyta > Magnoliopsida > Sapindales > Meliaceae > Trichilia > Trichilia hirta. Next base: position 3,379,523 of record JAWDEX010000006.1, on the reverse strand, counting down.
GGTAACCCTGTGCTTCCACAAGAGCAGCCATGTCCCAAAATACCTGATGGAGCTCAAGCAAAATTTTCTCTCTTTCTCTTACAGCATCATGTCTCTCTTGAATTTCTGATACTGTATCCAGAATCTGACCTCTCCCTTGTTACTGAATTGCCTTCTGCAGAAAACTTTCACTTTCACCGCTGGATATCAAGTTCTCGATTGTTTCTTCATCAGCATTCTGTCCTGTGATGGTAAAATATCTGCGTTCCACTGTCTCTTTATATTCACCTTGCATTTTGGATCTGAAATCCTGAAAATCATCCATTAAATCTTTCAGGTTTTTCCCCAACCCACTAGCCATCGAGGTTCTCGCTCAATCAGCAGATGAACCAGGACCGCACCCTGGAATACTTCGGCTAGCTGCATTGGACCTTTCCAGGGATTCAAGCTTTCCTTTAATGATTTTGACCCGTTTCAAGACTCGTTGAACATCCAAGTCCATTCGGGAACGAAGCTCTTTAATGGTCTCGGCATTGTGTGCAGTTTTGCTTTCCTCATTGGCTTCCTGTAATTTCTTGTACAATTTCTCAACAGTCTTCATCTCTTCCTTCACATTCTCTACGTCTTCAAAGAACTTACTGAGATTATCGTGTTCTCCTCCTGCCTCCACATCATCTTGGTGCGCTTGTGTCTTCAGGTCGGTGTACTTTTTAAACGAACTTGAAAATAGATCATTCATCTTGTTTAGCAGAGACTTCAAAAAATTTAACCTCTTATAGCAAATAGGATACTTCTATAACTGAATTTCAGTATGCAATTTCCCCTTCCTTTCCAGATTCAAGTGTTTTGGGTTGATATGTTCTTCTTCACCATGATCCTATGTTCTATGCGCGCACGCGCAAGCGAGGACGAGGTCAAAAACTGTCACCAACTAATGGACATAAGGCTGCATTCCCTGAATTTTAGTGTCCATGAATGCATGATAGCCTTAGGCTTAGGCTTATTTTGGAATTAGGACCAACCATGCGAATCTAAAATAACATTTTATCACATTGGATTTGCCTTAATTTCCGTCACAAACCAAGATAGTTATGTTGACTTGGTCCTCTGTTTTATTTCGTCCCAACCAAGGCTGACCCACCCGTATAAAACGGTCTGCACTAGCAATATCAAAGACCAGACCAGTCAATAAAACTATTGAATGGGATAAGACTTGCTTTGAGGACGAATTTTACTGTTTTTTGAAGGTTCACACTCAAGTGCTCGCTGTAAAAGCACATTACGGAGTATGCTTGTTTGAATAAGCATTTGGTCACTGGTGGAAGATTCAGATTTGACAATAACGTGTCGGATATTTTATTTGAGCCATCTGAACTGTTGAGATAGTTCAAACGGATACAGATGTAAGTCAAACAATATATATATATATTGGTTACAGTGATTCGATTTTCAAGGGACAATATTTAAGCTTTATTGTATTTAGGAGGTTCTTCGTGATTCTGATAATTTTGGAATCTTTTACTCAATTTCCAGAAATTCAGGGTTTTAACTCGATGTTTGGTGCCCGCTCTCTTTATTCTTCATTTTTTTTATATGAAGAACAGAATGGAGCCACAATAATATTGTTTTACTGAATATTATTTTCCCAGAAACTGTAAGTATATTTCTGCCTTAAATCATGGATATTGAGCATCCTATCAGACGTACAAAATCTAAAGTTTTATATGGAAACGGATCATAAAAGAAAAAAATGGCTGTGCTTTCTTCGCACCGTTCTATGAAACAAAGCATATTTCCATCGTATTTGTACCAAAATAAGCAAAATTTGGCTACCAACAACAATTTCTCATTTCACTGAAAAAATTTGGCACATCTTAGTTACATACTCATTGCTCATCAAATAGGGCAGTAGGTGAGCTCCTGCAAGTAGATAAGTAGCTTCAACCGACCACGCTCTGCAATCACGTTATCATCAATTTCGATCTTGTAATACTTCAAAGATACACTAATCTTCCTGTAGGGGATGTCATAAGTGTGCAAGTCAGTAAAACTATTGGTTCCTAACCAGGTTAGCTGACTGACTGCTCCCTTCTTTATGTACAGACCCGAAGCAGCAAAATGGAGACATGGATCGATGTATGTTGAAACTGCCCCAGCCTTCAGCACATTCCAATCACATTGATGGTCAATACAGTGTAGCATATATGACAGAGGTGATCTATCCAGTGGTAGATAAGAATGCTTTCATAGATATAGTACCATGATGGTCCTCATCAGCATCTTGATGACCGCCGTCTGGAGTGATATCACCACCAATTTTTTCAACTGTTACTCCGTATTGCAGCCCCTCATTAGGTGCTGCATTACTATTGATAACTGAGGTAGACAATCTCTGCTGACTCAGATACTTCTCAGAGGCATCTTGGAGCAGCCTTACTATGCCAACAGAATCTGACTCAGGCGATAGCTCCTCTTCTCGCTCTGGTTGAATATTCAGGTCAATTTGGCCTTTAAAAGGGGAAGTGGAGGACTTTATCCTGTTAGAATCATCATCAGAACCCTCACTAGCTGCTTTTTTCTCACTTGGACTGTTAGCTCCTGCCCTGCCACATGAAAGGGGGTCATCATCTGCTGATTTATCAGGCAGTGGCATCTTCTGATGCTGCTGCTTCTTGCGTGAAGTTTCTGCTTCTTTCTCTGATTGCTTCTTCTCACGCCGCAACATTAGGGTGTGGAAACGGCGCTTCACCATTAGGCATACATTACATGTGCAATCCTGCTTGTGTTTTGGGCCCTTCCCACTTGGGGGTTGAATGCACACAATGCACGAACAGCCAGGTCTATGTCGGGGATGCTTTGTAGTGGCCTGGGATAAAGCTGGAAGTGCCTCACCTTCCCCCAAGATAGCTAGATTGGCAAGTGTGTCAAGTCCCTCCAAAGCTTCAACATTGTCTGGTTCCTGTTTTGCTGCCTTCATTTTCTTTGAAGGAGCTGTCGAGTAACAGAACCAAATGCGATTGGATAATTGGCAAAAATTTGCATGCATATCATCAGAAAACCATCAAATTTCAGAAGAATAAAGCTCATCTGTTCCTTGTAAAACACGCAAGGATCAAGAGCTCTGGAGATGAGAGAATGAAATTTATTCAGGAAATATTTTACCTGAATTACATGGTGGAATCAGATCCTCAAGCTGCAATTCTTGAGCTGCTGAACACAGAGATCTGGCAGTAGGAATGATTCACACATATTTAATCATATGGAAAGACAGATAAACAAGCTTCTTGTTGTAGATAAAGCACCAAATCCGTTCATTAAATATTTATGAAGGGACACACACCCTAGCCTAAACAATAAGAAAAATTTTACCTTCAGTGCCAAAATTGACTCTTTCCCAGTCAAAAAGAGAAGGCAAGGACTAACATAGACACTCAGAAAATCACAACTAGTCCCTAATGACCTGGGTCAATTATCCTCATGGGAGAATGGTATGACAGTATGAATTGCCCAATTAAGTATTCCTGGTTTCGTCAAGAAAGCTAGCACTTCAAAGCTGAGGTTACGAGGGAAAAATGTTCTAAGATATTATAACAAAAAAAATGAGATTAAAAGGCTACCAAACATCCACTAAAGTTGCAGACAGATGAAAATTCCTTGGTGTAAATAAAAATAAGAAGCTAACTGTACCTTTCTGGATCCCACACGTTACCCGGACAGGTCCATTTCGATGGAAGAAGAGCATTGGCAGGCACTTTGCGCCACTTTGAACAATCTTCACATTGGATCCATTGAATCTTTTCACTGGCACAAAGGAAAAAAAGGCAGTCAGGTCCATTGGCTTGGTGTGATACAATTATCACAAATCCATTTCAACACAATAAACGGTAAAATCTAAGACAAACAATACGGAAAGAATCAATTATTCAGTCCCAACATAGGATGAAAATAAAAGAGCAAACTAATACACAAAAGCAAAATTGCTAATTTCACTTCGCATTGGGACTGCCTTCTTACAGTAAATCACCAATTTACCAGGCAACTAAACTACAGTGAATAAAAGAAACAATGCCCGTTAGATATAATAGAAAATTAACATCTTGAACCCTGGTCTCCCTCCTAAACACCACAACGGAGCATTTTTCCCTTATGTTGTTGCAGATGTGGAACCCCTTATCCAGTCTCCATTGTCAAATTTCAACCTTTTTCAAGCTAGCTTTACTACCAAACCATGGTCTCAGCTAATGTCAGCCAATATATATGTATATAGCGTGGAAAATTCATAAAAATTTGGTTGGCTGGTAAAGGCAATTATCAGAGATGAAGTCTTATTAATAATGAATATAAGCAATAGTGTTCTATGTTAGTAAAGTGAGTCAGCTGAATGGGTTTTCTATCATGCTGAAACCTGTAGAAATGGAGATCCATCCAAGTTATTACAGGTTTGGGAGTGCCGTGTAATTTCAAGAAAATAAATCCCAAGTACATGGGCAATTCTAACTCCAACAGGTTAACTGCTTAAAAGTTTGAAATACTTCCAAAATGAGGAAATATAATGCACACATGACCTCATTATTTTAAACCAAATGGAGTGACTTCAATTCTCTTCTAATCATCTACACAACTGAAGATTTTAAACGCTCTATGTTATACAGCAGGTAGAATTTGTGATGACATATGTCCAAACTCATAACATAACAAAACAAGACTAGCATCAATACAAATATCTTAAATACATTCCCAAGCATTCAAAGATTAAGCCATTTACCCCACATTATCAGTTGCAAATATTGTAGGCTTCCCGAGTATTGGTGCCTCCTGTAGTAAACGACATCAAAATTCTTTAGAGGCCTCAGAGATGGAGTATAATGCCAAGGAAAATGTAAACAACCAGAAAAAGAAACCAAAGGTAAACAGTCCCAGTTAGTAATAAGTCAAGCTGTAATAAATGTTTAAAGAAAAAATAAGATGGTAAATGTTCTTGCATCCATATAAAATAGATGTATAATCAGTGGCAGCAGATTATTGTAGAAGAAAGTTTACTGGTCCAGACTTATATTTTTATGTGGCACTGTCAAGACCGGTTTATCCCAGTGGCAGCAGATCATCCAAACACTTGTTATAATTTACATACCTTCCACATTATTAGTTCATCCAGAGATTTAATATCAACGTTAGCACTGAGTTGATGGAATAAGATAGACCAGCTTCTACACAGTACTAGAGGAAGTCTAAAACAGCATACATAATCATGTTCCATTGCCATAGAAAATATTTACATTATCAAAATATCCTACCATCTATGGTGATCTTAATAGCCACCAGTCTATTTAGGTTGGTCATGGCAGGTCCCTAATCATGCCGTATTAGCACAATGTGTTTTCATGCCATCCTAGCCACTATGGAAATGAAAATAACTAACATTTATCAGAGCCAGAAACACAAAATACAAGTAAATTTCATCTTTGCTTGCTACAAGCACAGAACAAAAGAAGCATATATATACATGTACATATTACATGGAACAAAGAAAAACACAGAGTCCACTGTGGTACCTCATATTCCTCAAACTCATAACCTTCAATCACCACAACACTTGGAACATTATTAGGAGGTGGACGAAGAAGTCCCTGAGCTTCTTCCCATGTTAACTTCAGCTCTATCAAATCCTCATTTTCAATTTTCAGTCGCTTACACTTTGAACCCAATGTGGTGTTCTTCCTTTTTCTAGAAATTGAAGATTTGGCTCCAATTGCTTCTGTTGCTATATATCCTGACTTATCAACTTTTGACCATGAACTAGGATCTGCCAGTTCAGCCTGGTTGATTGATAAAAAAGCTAGGTGACCTGAGCTATCTTTAAACAACAAATAGTTAAAGCAATTTCACCACTTTTAGGTTTTGTGATACTAACATCTCCATTTGTGGAAACTCCAGTCCCGACCTTAATTACTTCATTGTCCTGCCAAGGGGAACAAATACAAGAAGATATAAATTCTTGCCTGTGAAACTAACTGCCAGATACAAACTACATCAATGTCTATGCCATTTATCAGACAAATCCCTGTACAGCTAGTGCATTACTCTAAACAAGGACAACTAGGACCAAGACCAGTTTCAGTGGATTCTAAACCATCAATTCCTGCAAGCTCAAAATTTGAGCCCTATTAAGTGGTATGATGACATTATGAACAGACTAGCAAGAGTTAAATGGTGAAGGTACAATCAACATTAAATAAATATATAAGGAACACACATTCCTCACTACACTGCTAGGCGCCATCAAGAATGCAAACATTAAATAGTTATACTAACAAATTTCCTTGCATCTGTTTGCCACTATCTAGTACTTATGACAAATATGCAATTATAAAAGATACTTGGATGTTGTTAAGGGCCACACCTGATCAGATGCTACCACAGTTGAAGCCTTTCTGAATCCCATGACCAATTTTCCTTCAGGTTCTAACCGACTAAATGTTACTGAGAGAAGACAATAGAATCTCAGTAACAGAAAACAGATAACAAAAGCAACCATGATGCATTAAATTGCATGATGATCACACCACTCAAGCAGCATAGCAAAAAACATACAAAAGAATTGAAACAAGTTAGGAGGGGAAAAACACAAATAATAAGAGGATATATTGTGATGTTTGACAAAAGACCATACATCTAAAAATCCAGTAACCCCAAGTGGCAAATATATCGAGTCCAAAGAACTTCCAAGATGAGAATTTACGACAGGTAATGTACACCCTGATTTAAATCATGAACATGCATTGTCAACACCAAAGAAAACATTTCATTGCTTTCCCGTGATATTGGTTAGTTACCTATGTCACCAGCTTGCAATTGCATGTTCTGTATGCAAGGAGTGACTCCCTCCAAAACATACATTCTGCTATTATTATTGGGCCAGAAGCGAAATTGAAATATCCATTCCTTGCCTTTTGAATCCTGGACTTTAAGAGGTAAACCTTCAGGTTGAGAGATTGGCGGAAAGTAGGCCTGCATCATTCATGGGTGCATCTCAATATACCATAATTTAATGCAAATTTGAGAAGAAACAATGAAGTTCAAGCTTTGATTCAACAGGGATCTTCTAGAATTGAAATTTAGTTGGTGGACAACATGTATTCCTAATTATTCAACCAGCACTATAATTCTCATGAATTCATGAGGGTGGTTACAAGGCCAGAAACAAAGCATATGTTTTAACAAACTAAACAGTAAAAATATTGAAGAAGGTAGCAGTATACATGAACTTCTAACAAAAATTATCCACATCCATCTAAGAGTTGGCTCAAGACCAGCATGCCCAAATTGAAAGATATAATTTAGATCACTACTCTGGCTGCCATCGTCTCTTGCAAACATAATAGACTAGTCTTATCACTGATAGAGAAATTGCTCAATATATAAACACAAAGAGGCACAGCTTCAATCCCACTTCAGGTCAACATCAATACTCTCACATACTTCCTCGAGAGTTATTAAGGAATTAGATAATAAGGAAAAAAAGAAGTAACCTGATTCAATCATCATTAAGAGTATGCGTTAGGAACCAAAGTTCAATGATGACTATATATATGACCCGGTTTTACACACTGACCACAAAGATCACCTCAATAACAATTGCAAACAAATAATACCTTCTAACATAGAGAGATTAATTTGCTGAACAAATAAATCAGTCAGGCTGAGAGGCCCAAGGACTCACCTCTGCACATTTTTTGGGAAGCACCAAGCGCCCAATTCGCCCTGCATCACTAGCACTCAACATTTTCTCAAACAAAGGTGTGATTACAGAATTTGAACTGGAGTATAGTTAAGGCTTATAGATGACTCTAAGTTATATAAAGAACAGACGGACACAAAAAACATTATGGGCTTCATTTGGGATTATGGTGCTTCTACTGTACTTTGGAGGAAAGCTAAACCCCAACTTTCAGTAAAACCCATTTGTTTTTCCATGTAGATTGACATCTAGCTTTTCCATCCTACAAAAATTGTGGCTTCAAAGCCTTAGCACCTCAATACCAAATGAAGTCTACATAATCAACTTTCAACAAATTTGAAGCGAGAAATAACTATTTGTAATTCCAAACTGCCTGGACCATAAAGATTGTAATTATTAATATTTATGCAGTGTTCCAAGTTTATTGCTAAAACCTTCCAAAATCACAGGATACTCTCCAGAGATCTGCTGCAGATCTTGATCAGTGAATCTAGGCCAGTACCGAGGAAGTAACTGACCTCTTCCACGGGCATCTACCCGAGGCCTTCCATTGCGAACCTGAGTTTCACCTAATGAATCAACTCCATTATGTAAATTACCATGAAATTGCTTCACAAGCGGTGGCTGAAGGGGTGGTCGCAAATGAGTTCCAGACACCCCAATTTGACCATTTATTTCATTTGGAGATGCATAAGATACAGACAAACCAAAATGTGTAGTAGATGAGTCATCCTTCAAGGAGGAAGACCGACGAGATTTATTTAAACATGAAGTAGGTTGCTCATCCAAGTTAATTCCTGCACAAAATCATCAGACGAGGTTTAGCAACCACTCTTATATGTTGTATCCACCAAACATTTTCTCCAGCAAGGAAGTACAAGAATTGTCAGTCCCCAGTATAACTTTTGGTTCAATATATTGGATGCAGGGAAATGATTCAAACCTGCATTCCCATTCTCAGGTATTTCTCTTGAACCACTCTTCAGTCCACCATTCATCAGCTTTTCAGAAAAATCCTCAAGTTTCCTTTTTTCCAAGGAAGAAGCAGATAATCTCTCACTACCATTAATTCTGTCAATACCAGTAGACAACTCAACTTCGTAGGACACCTTTGGACGTAGTTCAGGCTGGGGAATGGAAGAATTGAACAGAGTGGGTGCTTGTCGCCATGGTACGGGACCTGAACCGGCTAACTGAGTCCAATTTTTGACAGAAAGGTCTTTAATTCTCTCAGGTAAAGGCGTTTGAAAAAATAAAGAAGGTGGCCATGAAGGAGTTGGTGCCTGAAATGCAGAATATAACATCAAAAGTAGAGTTATGGTAACAATTTACCTACAAGCCAAAGGAACATAACTCATAATGTCATTTGGTTCAATCAACACAAACTAATTTCACATCAAAGGCAAGAATATATAGAATAATGAAGAAAGTTCCAATGTTCATACATTTAAGCACAAAAAAAAATTACTAAGGCATTCCACAATCCAATTAAATAAAAAAGGTAGAGTCCATAAAACACGCTCACACAAAAGATTTCATTTTTTTAATAGATGATTCTGACAGAGTAACAACAAAAAAAGTAATACAACAAATTTTAAAAAAATAAATATTGAAATACAAAGGAATAGCATCAGAAAATGGCAGATCAGATACTTTGAAAAAAAAAAATTCCATTCTGCATGTAAAACTGCAAATTACATGGAAGCTGTAACAATTGAATAATATCTTGGTATATGCTAACAATAAAATAGGGGAAAAGTCAATCATCCAAATCAAAGCATGTAATAGACAATCTAGACTACAAATTAGACCATATTCATCAACTTAAATGGTAGCCTTGATGATAACCTCCATTGTATTGTATGGCCAAGAATGAAACATTTGTTTTCCATCATATAACACATTTGTCATAGCTACTATAAGAATCATTGGCTGCACATATGTTCCCTGAACAATTTATCCTCTTAAGAAAAAAAAAAAAAAGAGAAGAAAGAAAGAAAAGAATCAGAGTGACCTCTACAGTATTGCAACCTTTTAGCTCCCTATATCTCAGTGAACTTTATTTATAAATGAAAGCACAGTCCCTTAGCATCTTAAGACATCAAGCTTCATTTTCACAGTAAACATCTACGCACGTTGCAAAGCTAAACACCACCAGCAATACAAATTCTCGAAATCAAAATTTTGTTCCTTCATTAGCATTCCAGCTACTGATAAAAAGTTTTGAAACTTGTCTCACTTTTAGTTATACAACATTAGCAAAGGGTGCAAGATGCAAACAAATGAAAAAAGGTAAAAATAATTAAAAAAATGTTTAACATCTCAAATGAAACTAAGAAAAATATTAGGCCAATATTGTCATCACAAGCATTCTCTTCTCTGTAGTCAGAAACACATACAATCAGAAACAAAAATAGAATACGCATAATAATGAGAACCAGCCAAAATCTTCCTTACCAAAAGCACATTTTTCCTTGCACAAGTCATGCACTCA
>JAWDEX010000006.1:3357914-3369108 GCA_035221805.1 Trichilia hirta | reverse complement strand
ATGACTCACAACACCTCCAACCAGAAGCATTCAAATGAAAAGTTTCACAAAATCTTCCCTCCTCATAAATAGATCTAGAATTATAAAGCACTGAAGTCAGAAATGACATCACAGCACAAAACATTCATGATATCATTGATTATTGCAGTAGAATTGAACTTAGGCTAAGAATAATTATGTGACAAACAAGTCAGATTTAGACTGAAAGAGAGGAGAAAAAATGGAAAACAGGAATGCACTGGAGTACAACAGAGCTATAACCCAGTCCACACAATAAATCAAGAAATGCACCTCCCCACTAAATTAATTCCTCATGTGAAATTAACTAACACAAATTCATCCTTTTCACATTTTCTTGTTTAGCCTCAAAATGGCAATATCCTAACTGGAAGCCAGTCCAGATTACTAAAATAATCACTAAAACATGGGCACACAGAGAAGCAAAAAGCAGGCATTATTAATTTGGACTAGAACACGAAAAATACAACTTAATGTTGTTTCACAATGAACAGAGAATATATAACAGTTCTTGGAATTTTCTTCAACAAAACAGGGATATCCAAAGCTGTGACAACACCAATGCAATCTCAATTGTAATAGAAAGACAGGTCATAAGTATTTCCAAGAGTTATGCTTCAGATAATAGGGACGTTGTATGTCACCAAATCCACTCAATCCTTTTAATTTCATCTGCAAACTCCAACAAGCAGAAACAAGTTTTCGGTTAGACAAAGGTAATGCACAATCACTAAAATTCACATGATAGAAGCTTCCTCAACACAGGTAAGCTTTAAAAAGGAGTTTTAGTTTTGGGGTAAATTAGAAGATAAATGAGGACATAAGTAACTCAGTTTAACAATTTCAAAGACAGACATTTTCCTTTAAAAGCACCACTCTTTATGGCTAGTATTAAGTAGAATATGTAACCAAACCCACTTCTTCAGGAATGTGACCTAAGATTTGAAAAGTGACAACTTGCAATGAAATTTCCCCTTTTATGGATTTTTATTTCCCCAATTTCAAAGTTAACTTAGTTGACGCCCCACTAACTCCTAACAACCCAACTCAACGAGACAATCTGACATCCGAACCGCGGAGACTATAAATTCCACAGCATTAATTGATCATGAGATACAAACACGTAATTATAAAAACTTCTGCACATAACATAAAAATTACATCTAAAGTTCTTAAATTGAGAGAAGCTTCCAATAAATTAAAGAACTTTCATTTCAATTTTTTTTTCAATTAAACTTTTATTTCATTTGAACAGACTAAGCATAACGAAAATATATTTTTGACTCCATTGTAATACTCTACTACCACAATAAATGATTGGACGAATGCAAACATTCAACACAAGATGATACTTAAAACTCCAAACTACCAAACATGTACGAGCCAAAATCCAATCTTCTTCCAAATTAAGCCTCCAAGAAAAGCCAATTTCATTCCAAACTTGAATTTTAAAACAACGAAAAACCCACCACACGGGTTATATTCACTTCACCAAACACCATAATTTCAAACCAAATTCAACACAAAAGAAAAAAGGTCAACAAAAAGTAAAATTTCAGCTTACCCGCATCGATCACAGAGCTCGGCGAACTCCCCAGTACGTAAAATCCAGCCTTTTCTAGGCCGTTCCGATTTCAACTCCTTACACTCCTTGTTAAAGCAAATCTTGGAGGAAGACGACATCGTAAAACAACCTCAAAGACAGCACAAACACAAACGATGGATAAAACCTAAAATTCTCGGGCTTCAAAGCCGTCGAATGAGTAAAAGAAAGTAGTAAGTTTGTCAAAATGTTCGTTAATGCCTGATCTGTGAAAATAATCCCACGAAAAAACGGCTTTTGGAAATGGGTTTTAGTTTAGTTTCCCTTTCCCCCTCCATCACGAGAGACGAAAGAAGTAATTAGTGGCGCACAAAAATGTTGTTTATTCATATATATATATACGTGCGTACGTGTGTCCATGTTTTATATTTTTGTTGGCGTTTATGCCCTCGTTGTTGTTCGAATTAATTGGCTGTTTTGGACATTCGAATGTAGTTTGACTTGTATGCTTACCGTGAATTAAGAAAATGCCACACGTGGAAAAATTAGAGCGAGTAAATATATTTTTAGTACTCTGGAGAGTAGGGAAACTGATGATTCCCCGGATGGTAGTGTGATAATCATGCATGGTCCCGCCGCGAAGGTCATGCAACCACGTAACGCATAATTTTAAAGTCACGCACGTTAATACTTGTTTTTTGTTTATTTCTTTGTTCTAGTTTTAGTTTCGTTTTCAGTTCGTAGTACTTTTGGAATTTTGGATGTAAGACTACTGTACAGTTTGAATAACGCATGTTATCGTAACTACAGTTGCTTAAAAGTTTTGTAAGATGGCTGGGGCCAGGACATAGTGTGTAATCCACCGATCTTTATCCACGGCCGAGAATTTTGCGACGAAGAAAGTGGTGGAATAGATTCAGAAGGGGTAAGAATACGTCCGAAGTCTTAATTAAGTGTCTTGCTAGCTGTTTTATGATGTGATTAGTCAAAATGGATACGCTGGTGGTAAAATTTAATACGATGTAATTTAAATGAGTTCTAATAATTGAATCGATTTAAATTATTTTTAAAAGTTTTAAATTTATTTTTAAATTTAAATTAATTTAAAATTTATGTTCAAATCAGTAATAATTAATTCCTTAAAGTAAATCCAATCCAAACTAAGATAGTTCTAAAATTTTTTTAATTAGTTTTTATAACAAAATCAATTTAAAAATTAAATTTAAATTGATTCGAATTGAATTTGCCCACCTCTCTCTCTCTCTCTCTCTCTCTCTCTCTCTATCTATCTATCTCTCTCTCTCTCTCTCTATATATATATGTGGGTAAAATAGACACAAGAAATTTTAATATTATATAATAATATATTAAATAAATTATTAATATTTAATAGTTTTAACATTATATTTACAAAAGGGAAATGAGAAATATTTTTTATGAGTTTATTAAACGATAATTATTACCTATTTTATTTTTTTATATTTATTTTTTTGATAAAAACTCTTCTGAAATTTGAATATTGTAACAAATTATTCCTAACAAATTAATTGTTTTAATTTTTTTATTTTTCTCTATTATGTAATAACTATTATACCCCTACTATAATAAAAGTATAAAAATTAAAAAAATTAAAAATATAATTTACAAACTTTTTATCTTTTTTAAAATATAAATTTTATGGATTTTGTATAATTTTTTAATAGTAATTTTATGAATTTTATATAATTTTTATATTTTTATAAAAGTTAAAAATATAATAATTATTATAAGAAAAAATTTTAAAAATTAATTTCATAAAAAATAATTTTCGTTTAATAAAATTATAGAATTATTTCTCGTTCTCTTATTTACAAAATTTCCTTGCTTTCGTCTTATTTAAAATGGACGTGAGATGTGAGCTCAATTATTCGATTTTATTAAATATAATTAAATTAATGATATTTTATTTTAAATAAAATGAGTCAGATAATCGAATATACATCCATTAATTGATCCGCTTAAAGTGGGACGGGCGCATTATTTCGATCGACTCGAAATTGTTTTGGTGGAAAAGTAGATTCTAATCGCAGTTTGTAGGCTTTCTTATGGGAATGGCATCGAAAACGAGTCATAACTGAGGTGGGTCAAATTCTCTACAGCCACTTCCTTTGTGCAGCTTCAACCATTTACACGTAAAATAGATGACCGTTGGATAAATTAATTCCAAAAGTTTCAAATTCAATGTAATGACTTGATATGTGGTGGATCCTAACACCAGTATTGATTATCTTATCTGGTTATTTCTATTGGATCGTGGCAAATAGACTTACCATTGAAAGTTAAAGCCCTTAATCAATTGTGGCCCCTCGGTTCCATTGACTCAATTTCTTTTTATAGATTTACGCACTCAAATCTCACCACACAGTACATACACACTCTCAATCTCTTGTTTGCCCCGCTGAATACTTCATTTTACAATAAATTTCATGCGATACAAGACATGAATGTCTATAAATGTTGGAATTCAATGTATTCCTAAATAAAATTGCTAGTATTCTTCTTCTTGCTCTTGCATGTATCTAAACACAAGAAAACATGAAAATGAGTTAATGACTTAAGACAAAACAACCCACGCTTGGATTATTAGATTAATTAAAGCAATAAAACCTTGTAGTTGTAGTTGTGGATTAGCATGACTATGATATGAACAATAGGTGGGAAACTGAAGAGCAAACGAGAAAAAAATGTATAGATCAAGACATGGGCCGTTTATTGATTGAAGATATTAATTAGAGTAACATTTATTGTATACGGTAACTATCAAACAGGAGCATTCATGACTCTCGGCTACATCTATACATAAATATTAATATATACAATAACAATGTTGGAATATTGTTTGACATAGGATAAAGCTAACAAATTTATATAATCTAGTGATCGGGGACGGACAGCCACATGTAGTTCAATAATAGTACATTAATTTTACAGTAATTATAGAGAGGTTAGAGAAGTAAGTGATAGAGAATCTCATAAGTGGGTATGGCTATTTACGTACATGGCGTTGATAGTGTTGGAAGATAATCATCAAGACGAAATAATTCAAATCTTGCCTTGTGGGATTTTGGTTGTTTTTGACTGTTTATGAAGTGCTTTACATTACATTTTAATTTCTTCCGTTGATGAAAAAAACACAAACAAACAAGATAAACGAGAGAATAAGATGGCTATGACTTCATTTTAAATTTAATTATTACCAAAGTGATAATATTAAATTTTTTATATAAATAAAATTTAAATACATTTTTAATTGCTTACTTAAACTACAATCAACGATAGCATAAAAAAGACGCACTTAAATTATTGCAAGTCATTGAGCGAGATTTTTTAAGATAAATGATATTGCTAACTTAAACAGGATGAACTAATTTAGATTTGCTTAATTAATTATATATGACTTTGAGAATTAGTACATGTCGTCCCGGTCAATAGTGGTCTCCTTTCTATTTTAATGACCTCTATATTGGTCTTAGATTATACTCTTAAATGTGCATCTCATACATGGCAACTACTTTAAAGGACATACGTTATTTCGAACGTTACATTTATAACCTTTTTCAACGTATTTCGTTCCTTGTAATTTAAGTTTTCTACATGAAATGAAACAAATTAACCCCATTTATTTATTTGTATTTTGGAAAGCAAACATACTTAGCAACACAATTAACAAGGACATTAACCGCATGCATTGTAAACCTTTATCGATCATTTCACCGCACTTGGACCGGGTGGGGTGACAGCGAAATTTTAATTATCTTGAGGATTGTGAAAACGAAAAAAAAAAAAAGAGACTCTATCTCAAAGCAGGGTAAGGTTGCCCATACTTATGTGACGTCAAAATTACTCCTATCCTACTTAATCATCTGCCGTCGTATCAAAAGGACTCACGCCAGTCCTTGGAAAATTCAACACTCCTGCTCCTGCGCTGCAAATGCGATCAATACTAGACCTCAGGTACAAGGGACACTGATCAGCAGGTTTGGTATGTAAAAACGACAAAGCGTTTTGGTTGGTCGAAGTCAAATCCAGTTCCGGGACATCCGATTGATTTATGTTCTCACTATGTGGACCCAAGTTGAGGAAATTTGTCTGCCACACTATTAGATTCATACTTTTGCACGTGATTTTTATCCTTGGAGGACTTTTCTTTCTCTCTTTCTTTTTCTCGCTTGGCTTGTGTTAGAAACAGTGCTAACATCTAACGTCATGCATGATTCATGCATCCCTCATTTGCCGATCTCACTTATAGATGATTTGTTCAAATTATCTACTAATAATTTGAAAGGTTTGAACCCACCAAGAAAGGCATCCTTTAACCGAAAACTCTTTTCCCTTTGTCTTCTCCTTTTTTCTTTTAAAAACAAAAGAACACAAAACACGCTTAAAAAATTTTCATTAAAAGTTTTTTTTATGATACAAATTTAATAGTTTTAAACATGTTTGTAATTGATGTACTTTTATTTTGTTTTAAAATAAAATAATTACTATTAAATAAATTTATATTACATATTATATCATTCATTCATTAGTGTATTTATTTTTGTTTGACTGCTAATAATATTGTCAATGAGGGATATTAGAGATATACTTTTTTATATAATTAATAAAAACAAATATATGAACCACATGATACTCAATAACATTATTTCTCTTTAATTTATACATAATAATAAATGAGAAGGACTAGCAGGGGCATGCATAGATAGGATTTTTCTTTTGCTGAGCTAAAAATCTTTTTCTAAAATTTTAAAAATTTGTATCTTAGATATACAAAAATAAATAAATAAAATCATCACTAAAAACATGGGTATGGGATATATCAATTAAAATTTTTATTCTAGAAAAATATCATAATAAAAAATAAATGTGATTAAATATCACAGTAATCTATCAAATTTATTTTAATATTATTAAAATATTCATTGATAAGGAGAAGTAAGTATGAATCAAAATTATTTTAATAAAAAAGTAAAATAATAAAATTTAATAGATAAAAATAGAATTAAAGATAATAATATAATAAAGTTAATATGACTATTAAAACATAGTATTTTTTATTATAATTTTGATTTAAGAGTAAAATATTATATAAAATACATAATTTATCATCATTATTTTAATTTAAAGATACAATACAAAAGAAGAATCAAGAAAATAAGACAAAAAAAGTAGAAAATTAAAAACTAAACTATTGAATATGTAATAAAAAATTAGTAATAATATTATTGACAAATATAATTATAAGAATTTATCTATATTTTATCTAAAATAATGAGTTCAAATTAATAATAATAATAATAATAATAATAAATGTATCTTAAAAGAATTTAACTATAATTCTAAACTTCCGTTGGACCATTAAATTATCCTCAATTGAATAGAGAAGACCGCTGGTCGATACAGAAAGTTTCCTTGGGTAATTAATAATAATCATAATTTTGTTAAAATCAAATCAGCCTATTGCCCGGCGTTAGCCCATGCAAAACTCCGCCTATAAGAACTTGCATGTACCTATTCCACTTAAAAGAAAATGCACGCAAGATTTATGATAATTCATATAAAAAAACAAACACTAATCTCTAACATTATCCGTTACAAATTGAACTAGTGCACGTGTCATATAATGTAAACCTCTATCCAAGGTGACGATGATTGGCGTTTGAAAAGTACGCACCCAAATATCTACTATCCAATAAAGCTAGGTAGCTAGGACTAGCTTCTCTCCATATTTGACTATACACTCACGTGACGCCTTGATAGCGACGCATTTGTTGGTGACCTAGCTTCTTACACAGAAACGATCATAGGTAGCATGTTAAGGACAAACATAAAGGTAAATCAGAAATGAATCTTGGGAGACTTGAGGTATGAAACGCGTCGGTACACCGCGTTTTTCCGGGTGGCGTACAGCTTTTTCATTCCATTCGCGAGAGAGGAGGAGAAAGAGAAGTGAATCCGGTCCGCATTTTCTGCTTGATATAATGAGACCATAGGAAGGTCATTTACATTTATATACAGGGAGTAAATGCACAAGATAGAGTGCATGTGACAACTTTCATTTCAATTCATTTTTAATTAAGATATGGTGCATGATTTAGTAGGGTACATTTTAAAAGTCTATCAAGGTCGGCCCAAAAAGGAAGTTGAATTAATAGGTCGCATGCAGGCGGGAGAATAAGCAGATAAAGACTCGAGGACCTTTTGATGGTTCACACGGTTCGAACGTGTCTTCAAGTATTTAAAAAATTTTTTTTTTAACAAGATTGGTAACTCCCTAGCTAGGTGTTTTAGTCCGTCATTCCACTCATGGACATTAAAAGAATTGCATGTAGGCTATCCGAGTTCTCGTGACTAAGAATATATTAGCTGGCTACGTCACCTAAAAATATTCAAGGGGTCCTGAACCTAAATGAGTCAGGTAGCCGGATTTGGTTTATAAACAGCATAGCCTTTGGGGCCTTATACATTTTGAAATTAAGGGATGCTACTTTTTTTAATTAAAAGAAATTGTTATTTAACGTATTAGTCAAGGTTCTATATGAAGTTTATATCGAACCTGCTGTAGCATAGTTTGAAAATCTATGCCTGTATTGTGAAATCTCTATTTCCATGCACCAAGCTTAAAAATTCAAAGATGGAGAAGAAGTAAACCCGCAGGTGGCCATTGAGCAGTCAGTTATGCATAGGACAACTATGATCACAACCATCTTCAAACATCTTGATTTCAAAGTTCAAAGGAAATAATAAACTGACGATTTCCTTAAGAACAAGCAGTGGACTGCAGTTGCAAGGCCCTTGGAGCGAGCAACTTGCCGTAATTTTCTCTTTTCAATTCCCTTTCTTTTACTTCCTAGTTCTATACCGGGAAAAGTCAAATAAAACCAAGAAATTGTCTCCACAGTTCATAACCAAGTAACTACAAACTCAAAATTCAACTAAAGAAGATTTAGTTTTATACAGGGGAAAATAAGGCAGCTAAACCTTGATCCACTGTATTTGAAGCTTGTCATAGGGCATCACTGCTTTCTGGTCAAACTGGTGACTTCCTTTACCTCTGGCAATCACCTCACCATCCGTGTCTATAATACCTTCCTTGCTTGGGTACTCAGTCATTGAACCAGGCTTCAAGATGAGAGCTTTAACCTGTA
Organism: Trichilia hirta; assembly: GCA_035221805.1. NCBI lineage: Eukaryota > Viridiplantae > Streptophyta > Magnoliopsida > Sapindales > Meliaceae > Trichilia > Trichilia hirta. The sequence continues at coordinate 3,360,360 of JAWDEX010000006.1, read as the reverse complement.
GTTTATTTGTGAAATGTAGAGAACGCAGATGAGATAAATGAACAGAGATAGAGGAACAATTAAAAGTTTTTAAGACTGTTACATCAATGAAAGGTCAAGGTAACCAGAAGACAAGCATTTTTTCAAGGCAGCAATATTCCATTTTTTTTTTCCTTTCGGCTGCAAAGACCAATTTCTTTTGAAGCTTAAAAATTTATTAATAGAAGGACAGGAACGGGTGATGTAACCACGCCGGCCAATGTTCATCGTTAATAAACTCACTTTACGATACAGAACATATGGTGATTTGACATTACCTCCATTGTTCAATTCTGTCATTAATGCTAGCAATCCTAACTTGGGACTGTTCCGGATGATAATCAGATCCAAATAACCGTCCGAGAACTACGGATCAACCAGCAAGATAAAAATGTCAGTTATACCTATTAATAACTGACACAATGTCATCCAATAGAATCCGGAAAAAATTACAATGGTCAATCAAAATGATGTAGAACAAGTTTAGATTAATATTATTCTTATTGTCTTCATTTTATTTGAATTTGGACTTATTTTCTTGTTGGAGTCATATTTGAATTTGTTATTTTGGTCAGCTTGACTTTCATTGTTCCTGTAAGAGTAGGATTTCTATTTCTTTTTTATTGAAAATAGATTTCTTGTCTCTTTCATTTAGGTTATGGCCACTATAAACAGGGTCATAGTTTTAGTTGTAAGGTAGACTTGGAGATATTGAAGGAAGATTATGATGTTTCCAACTTATTTCTTCACTTTTTTCCTCTCTACTCTCTAGAATTCCTCCCTTCCCAGTGTTTCTATTTGGTGCAACATCACAAACTCATCACGCAACAGATGTACCAATTCTCTCATATATTATACAAGACAAGAACAACTTAAACGAAAATATCACTATGAACAACTCGCACCACATATAGAACTAAACGATTTGACAAATTACAGAACTCATCTCCAAGAGAAGAAAAAAGTAAACAGTCATTTTCTCCAGCAATTCACAAAAAAAAAAAAAAGAAATGGAGGGAGGAAACACATGAACATATAAGCAAACATCTACATGAAATTAAATAAAAGCATAACTAAGAATTACCTCAAGGAAAATAAAATTTGAAGAAATATTTGCAATAAAGAAAGTTGAAATGCCGTCAAGCTTTAGGTTTCTCTTATAATTTTTTAATTACCTAGCCAATGATGTCATGTACATAAGATTGCATGCAGGTTAACAACCTGGATGGACTGTAACCAAAGAAGAAATGACATGACAAGAAAAAAGAGATAAGGAACATATTCACAAGGTGGCAGGAGCAGCCATGGTGTCTTCACTGGCCCATGGTACATTATGAAGCCAGACTGAAACAAATGGTCTGTTAACTGTCCTCCAATCTTGATTTTTCAAATCAACATCTGGTCCTCAGTAGCCATGCGGCAAAACCTTAACATGCTACTCTTGGCTTGGGTTGCAGGTACTCTGTGCACTGTAAGTGGTTGGCTCCTCATAATTTTCAAAACCAGTCACAGGCACAAAAGAAACTCGTCCGTTATACTGCCTCAAATGCAATATCCGAAGCAGAGCCTATTACAGAAGTGACAAAGGAGAATCAGTATCAGCTGGTTCTCGACAACAATTTATAGCAACGTCAAATGTTTCTTCCATAACCTGTCCAGCAAGATCCATTAACTGGGGGTAGGGTAGGGATATGGTAACAATAAATAGGTACTGCATATTTTAGTTAAATATTCACAACTTGCAAAACTAACGCTGGATTCAAGACCAAAAGTTATTAGCATGGAACATAGTGCGAACATAGGTCACTACAAAAAATTAGAATTTTAGCAACAATAGTTGTCATTGCTGAAAGTGCAAAAGGTGGGTTAATAAAAGTTTTAACCATGCAAAAAAAGCCGTCACCAAATCATCACTAAAAGGAGATTCAAAAGGTTTGAGTGACGACTATCATCCGTTGTAACTTTGTCATCGCTCAAACTTTTAATGACAATAATATTTATCACCCTTAATATAAATTTTGGCAATGACTTAAAATTATCGTTAAAACGTTATTGTCAAATATTATGTCCTCACCAAAAGAGATATGACGGCAACGCTATGTTGTTGCCAAAAATAAATTAATCATCGCTAAATCTCTTTTCGATGACGGTGTTATATTATCATCAAAAATAAATTCATCATCGCTAAATCTCTGACTATTTTTATTATTTAAATTTAATTATATAAATTAAATTTATTAATTTTAATAATAACTTTTTTTTTAAATTAATGAATTAATGATAAACTCTCTTTGGTAATGAAATTTTTATTTATATAAATTTAATTTATTAATTTTAATAATAATTAAATAAATTAATGATAAATTGAAAATTAACTAATAAAAAATTTCAAACATAAATTAAAAAAAAAGTTAATAATTCAAATATC
>JAWDEX010000006.1:3345640-3357814 GCA_035221805.1 Trichilia hirta | reverse complement strand
AATTATCGATCTAAATCAGGCATATCCAAAAGATAACTTCCCTTTATCCCGGATCGATCAGCTGGTAGATGTCACGACAGGACATCGACTCTTGAATTTTATGGATGCTTTCTCAGGGTACAATCAAATAGCTATGCACCCTCCCGATGAGGAAAAAATTTCATTCGTCACTAATCAAAAGTTATATTGCCATCGAGTAATACCCTTTAATTTGAAAAATGGGAGTGCCACCTTTCAACGCTTAGCCAACCGGATTTTTAAGCCTCTCATCGACTCATCCATGGAGGTGTACGTGAATGACATGATAACTAAGTCAGAAGAAAAATATGACCACATCCGATATCTGGAAAAGACCTTCGCTCTCTTGAGAAAATATCACATAAAGTTGAATCCGAAGAAGTGCACTTTCCAGGTCAGCTTAGAAAAATTCTTGAGGTTCATAGTCAACGAACGTGGTATAGAGGCAAACTCCCAAAAGGTAAAGGCAATCTTGGAGTTCAAGTCCCCTTCCACGATGAAAGAGATGCAAAGTTTGGCGAAAAAGGTAGCTGCACTCCACCAGTTCATCTCCAAAGCGACAGATAAATGCTTTGTTTTTTTTCAATTCATTAAGAAAGGAAAAATGACAGAATCGACGCTAGAGTGTAAGAACAGCTTCCAGAAATTAAAGAGGTATCTTACCTAAATTTCAGTGTTAACGAGCCCGAAGTCTGGAAATGTTTTTTACCTATATCTGGCCATCAGTAACCACACCGTTAGTGTCGCCCTGACGAAGAAAGACTAGAACAAGGTATAAAAATTAATTTATTTTGTGAGTAAGTCATTTTCTGATATAAAAACTAGGTAATCGAACTCCGAAAAGCTGGCGCTAGCCTTGGTCACCGCGGCGAGAAAGTTACGTCCATATTTCCAGGCCCACTAAGTTGTTGTCCTCACTGATCAGCCTCTAAGGCAAATTTTACATTGATCCGAATTTTCTGGAAGATTGGTAAAGTGGTGTGTCGAGTTAAGTGAATTTGACATAGATTTCAAGCCACGAAAAGCCATCAAAGGACAGGTTTTGGATGATTTCATCATCGATCACAATATTTCAAGAATTTTGCTAGTCGTAAGACCTCACGACATGGGCAATGAAGAGGTACGAGTGTCTAATTTGACCCGTCCTTGAAAAATTTTTGTTGACGAGGCCTTTAATGCCCAAGGTTTCAGAGTCGGAGTTATTCTTAAAAGTCCTGAAGGGGACGAAATTATGGGAACGCTCTGATTCGAGTTTTCTATCACTAATAATGGGTAGTTCACTCGAATTTACTTGTTGGTAATCTCAATTTTACTCTTAACTCGTTTTCTTGTAATTTTATGTAATCTTTAAAGAGATTTTACGTCAATTATAATAGTAAAATTTATGTGATGTGCTAAATTTTTCGTGTTTAAAAAATTTGAATATCAATAATTCTCTCGTGCTCTTGTTTGCTCAACTGCATACTTCGTTCTACGATAAATTTCATGTAGTATAAGACATGAATGTACATAAAATATTGGAATACAATGAATTAATATGTAAAATCGATAGTATTCTTCTTCTTGGTCTTGCATGTACCTAAAGACAAGAAAACGCGAAAATGGCTTAAGGCAAAACCACTTACGAGCTTGGATTATTAAAGCAATTAAACAATAAAACCTTTTTGTCGTAGTTGTGGATCAGCATCTATATAATATGAACGATAGGTAGGAAACTGTAGAGCCAACGAGAAAAATGTAAAGATCACGAAAGAAGGCATGGGCCATTTATCGATTGAAGATATTAATTAGGGTGACATTTATTGTAAATGATGATTACTACCAGAGAGTAGCATTCATTACTCTCGGCTGAATCAGTACATAATATTAGGATATATAATAACAATGTTGGAATATTGTTTGACATTTGATAAAGCTGACAAATGGGACGGACAGCCACGTGTAATACACTGATAGTACATTAATTTTATACTAATTATAGAGAGAGAAGAGAAGTAAGTTATTGGGATGGTTATTATCACTTACCTCCCTTAAGGTTTTGTAATATTTTACTAAAATAAAAATAATTTAAAAATGAATACTTATCATCCCTTTACTTGAAAACGCAATTGGTAATTATTTTTACATCTTTGTATATAACAATAAAATTAAATATAATTATTTATTTATTTTTATACTATTAATACATAAATATAGATATAGATATAATTAAATATAATTATTATTTAATTATAAATGGTATTTTAAAAAAGAGAGTAGGTAAATATTTATTTTTTGCATTTTAGTTATCTAAGTAAAATATTATCAAATGTCAAAATAAATAAATAAAAGTGGTAATAACTGGCCATGGAAAATCTTATGCATGAGTATGTCTATTTACCTAGTGTTGATAGTGTTGGAATATAATCATAAAGATGAAATAATTCAAATCTCGCATTGCGGTATATCTCATGCATGATAACTACTTTAGAAGATGTATGTTGTTTCGAATCCTATAACCTTTCTTATACTTATTTTATATTATTTATAATTTAAAATTTTTTTCATGGCATATGCTATTTCTAATGAATTAAAATTGAATACAAAAAGTAGCCTTCATATAAATTTTACATGAAAGTTAATTAAAAAAGAAAATATACAGAATTAATTTTATATTAATTACACGAAAATATAAAAGGAAACAATACAATCATATGACGAGTATCATGTAACTATATGATAAGTATTATAAATATATTAATAAATTAATCTTACACAAATTATGAGAATTTGAAAAATTAACCCGTTAATATATTTAACAATATGAAACAAGATAATCTTATTTATTTATATTTTGAAACACACCGCAAGACAATTAACAAGGACATACACGAATAGTTCCAAACCTTTTTCGATCATTTCATCACACTTGGACTAGGTGGAGTAAAACCGAAATATAAATTTTCTTGAGGATTGTGAAACGGAAAAAAAAAAAAAAAAAAATGCAAGGCAACCCTTACCTATATGACATCAAAATTACTCCTTCTAACTCGCGTGCCCTCGCGTCAAATCCTACACGACGTGACCCACACCATCCGTTAGAAAATTCAACACGCTCGATCCTGCGCTGGGATCAATAGTAAATCTCATGGACAATGGAAGCGTTTTGGCTGGTCCAAGTCAAATCAAGTCAAATCTCGTGGACCCACGTTGTGGGAAATTTATCTGCCACGATGCCGATGGTTTCATACTTTTGCACGCGAGTTTTATTCTCCGACGACTTTTTCTTACTTAGCCTGCGTTAGACACAGATGACAGAACTAACATCATGCATCGCCCATTTGCCCAGTATCAATTGCATGATTTATTCAAATTATTTAACACTAATTTGAAGGACTTGAACCCGCAAGAAAGGCTCAAGTACTAACCACTATCCCTTTACTCTCTTCATTTTTTTCTTCTCCCTAAAACAAAAAACAACACGTATGTAACGCGTTAAGAGTATATTTTAGTAACGCGCTTAACATATCATTAAAAGAGTTTTGTAATGCAAATTTTCATAGGTTTAAATATGTCTGTACTTTTATATTGTTTTAAAATAAAATAATAAATATAATCAATAAAAATAAATATATAAATCATATGATATTTAATATTATTATCTCACCTTAATTTTTAAATAATAATATATTAAAAGGACTTGGGGCATATGCTGGTTTTTGTGATAATTTACGCACGCACGCAAGCAGGTACAAACAAACTAATCTCTAACATTATTCTACGCGCGCGCACACACATAAACATACTAATCTCTGCCATTATTCTATTACAAATTCAGTTAGAGCATATGCCATGTGATGTAAAATTCTATCCAAGTTGATGATGATTGGCGCTTGAAAAGCATTCACCCAAATATCTACTATCCATATGTGACTATCACACCCGATAGCAACACATTCGTCCAACTCAGGAAATGATCATAGGTCGTATGTCAACGACAAACAAAAACGTAAATCAATAAATCAGGAAAGAATCTTGGGAGACTTGGGGTATGAAACGCGTCGACACAGCGCGTTTTGCCGGGTAGTGTACACACATACAAGCCAAGCCTTTTTCATTCCATTCACAAGGGGGGAGGAGGAGGAGGAGGAGGAGTCAATCAATCGGGTCCGCATTTTGTGCTTGTTGCAAAGAGACCATCAGAAAGGTCATTGACATTTACATATATGTAGTTAATGCACAATATAAAAGTGCATGTAATCTTTTTTAATTCAGATATAGTTCATGATTTAATACGGTAGTTTTAAAATTCTATTAAGGGCAGCCCAGAAAGGTAGTTGAATTAATAGGTCATACTCATTACGCCCAAAAAGGTAGTTGAATTAATAGGTCCTACTCATTGCATAGGTGGAGAATAAACAGAGATAAAGACTCAACTACTTCGTTTAGAACGTATTGACTTGTAAAATATAGGTTCAATTCGTGTTTTTTTTTTTTTTCAAACAAGATTGGTAACTTCCTAACTAGGTGTTTTAAGAAGATTGGTAACTCCCAAACTAGGTGTTTTAGTCCGTGATTCCACTCATGGGCATTAAAAAAAGTGCTTGTAGGCTATCGTTCCGGCGGCCAAGAATATATTATCACATTTTCCCACCTGGCGTAGTTGGTTATGCAACCTATAAATGTACAAGAGTTCTTGAATCTCACTCACTCTTATACTAGGATCTGGTTTAAAAACAACTTAAACTTTGATGTTCTATCCATTTTAAAATTAAGGGATGCTAAATAATTATTTAACGTATTAGTCAAGTTTCTATATGAAGTTTATGTCAAAATTGTTGTAGCATAGTTTGATAATCGACTTCACCAAGCTGAATTCAAAGACGGAGACAAATAAATCCACGGGGGTTCTGGTGTCCATTGAGCAGTTAGTTAAGCATAGGTGAACTATGATTACAACCAACTTCAAGCATCTTGATTTCAAAGCTCAACGGAAAGAATAAACTGTCACTTTCCTTGAAAACAGGCATTGGATTGCAATTGCAGAGCCCTTAGGGCAAGCAACATGCCATCATTTTCTCTTTTCAATTCCCTTATTTTTACTTCCCAGTTCTACGCAGGGAAAAGTCGAATAAACCCAAGAAATTGTCCACTCGATAGTTGATATCCAAAGTAACTACAAACTCAAATTGATATCCAAGTAACTAGAAACTGGAAATCCAATGAGGGAAGATTTATTTCTATACAGGGGAAAATAAGGTAGCTAAACATTGATCCACTGTTATTAGGAGCTTATCGTAGGACATTGGGGCTTTCTGGTCACACTGGTAACTTCCTTTTCCTCTGGCGATGACCTCACCGTCCACGTCTATAATTCCTTCCTTGCTTGGGTCCTTAGTCATTGTACCAGGCTCCAAGATGAAAGCTTTAACCTGTCGTGTATTGCGAAATGTAAAGAATGCAGATGAGATTAATGAACAGAGATACACAGAGGAACAGTTATAAGTTTTTAAGACTATAACATCAAAAAATCTCACTGGAACAATGTCAATGAAAAAGCCAAGGCAAACCAGAAGACAAGCATTTTTATTTTGTTAGAGGCACCAATATTCTATTTTCTTTTGTTTCTTCCTTTTGTTGGCTGCAAAGACCAATTTTTTTTTTTTTTTGGAGCTTAAACATTTATTAACAGAAGAACAGGAATGGGTGATGTAACCATGCAAGCCAATGTTCATCATTATAATAAACTCACCTTAAGATACAGAACATACGGTGATTTGACATGACCTCCATTGTTCAATTCTGTCATTAGTCCTAGCAATCCTAACTTCGGAGTGTCCCGGATGATAATCAGGTCCAAATAACCGTCTGAGAACTACACATCAACCAGCAAAAAAAATGTCAGTTATGCCTATAGATAACAGACACAATGTCATCCAATAGAATCTGGAAAAAATTACAATGGTCAGTCAATCTGGTGTAGAACAAGTTCAGATTAGTTTAATATTAGTCTTATTGTCTTCCTTGTATTTGAATTAGGATTTGTTTTCTTGTTAGAGTCATATTTGAGTTGGTTATTTTAGTTAGTTTGACTTTCTTTGTGTTAGTAGTATTTCTATTTTCTTATAGAAAATAGATTTCTTCTCTTTTATTTGGGTGGTCATTATAAACAGCACCATAGTTTTACTTGTACGGTAGACTTGGTGATATTGAAGAAAGATTATGATGCTTCCCTCTAATTTCTTCAATTTTTTTTTACATCTTCGCTCTAGAATTCCTCCCTTTCCCATTGTTTCTACTTGATGCAACGTCACAAACTCATCATACAAAAGAAGTACAAATACTCTTGTACGTTATACAAGATGAACAACTTAAAAGAATATATCACTATGCACAAACTGTACCACATATAGAACTGCTAAACCAATTTGGCAAATTACAGAAATCTTGTCTCCAAGAGAAGACAAAAATAAACAGTCATTCTCTCCTGCAATTCAAAGAGAAAAAAAAAAAGAGGAGAGAGAGAACACATGAACATATAAGCAAAGCATAACAAAAAGTTACGTCAAGGAAAACAGAATTTGAAGAAATATTTGTAATAAAGAAAGATTGAAATGCTATCAAGGTTTGAGTTTCACTTATAATTTTTTAATTACCTAACCAATGATACCATGTACGTAAGATTGGCATGCAGGTTTACAACCTGCAGCGACTGACCAAAGAAGAAATGAAATGACAAAAAAAAGAGAGAAGGAACATATTCACAAGGTAATGCACACCAAAGGATTGAAAAATAAACTAACCTTTGCATCAGGAGCAGCCATGGTGTCTTCACTGCCCCATGGTACATTATGAAGCCAGACTGAAACAAATGGTCCGTTAACTATCCTCCAATCTAGATTTTTCAAATCAACATCTGGTCCCTGGTAGCCATGCTGCAAAACCTTAATGTCCTGCTCTCGGCCTGGATAGCAGATACTCTGTTCACTGTAAGTGGTTGGCTCCCCATAATTTTCAAAACCAGGTGCAGGCACAAAAGAAACTCGCCCGTTATATTGCCTCAAGTGCAATATCCGAAGCAGAGCCTATAAGAGAAGTGACAAAGGAGAATCAATATCAGCAGGTTCTCAACAACAATTCACAACAACATTAAATATTTCTTCCATTGCCTGTCCAAGGAGATAATTGGGAAAAAAATCTCACAGTACAATTCACTCATTTTCCAGTTCTGTTAACTGGGGCTAAGGCAATAAGTACTAACAATAAGAAAATACTGCATATCTTACTTAAATATTCAGAACTTGCAAAACTAATGCTGAATTGGATGAACAAAAATTATTAACTCAGGACATTGTACATACATACACACGTATGTATATATGAATCTATATATGTAGGTATGTATGCGTTTATGTATTTTTCGATGCATGCAGGTGTACATATAAGAGATACCAAGAAAAAACATACATAGAAATCGATGCGAGTGCTCCCCATCCACCTATATTTTTCAGATTCAATATCTATATCTGCCACTAGACCTGGAAAACAGAAGAAAGAAAGAAAGAAAGAAAGAAAGAAAGAAAGAATTAAAGAACTCAGAAAATCTATAAGAAAACTGAATTAGTAAAGCACACCGTGAGTCCTAAAACTTAAGCAAGCAATAAAATCTAGGTGCTTATTATTAGATGAGCTGTTTAAGTGCATATCTAGGAATAATTGGATTGTATACCCCATGCAAGCATTAGGACACTGAAAAATCTAGCGTCGCCTTGGAAGATTGTAGCTACATCAAGTGTATGCTTATGGCCTGCCAGTAAATAGCACAAAGGAAAAAGTTATTGATTGAAATAAACCATTATTTCAAATAAAACGACACATTTACAATTTATTCGAACTTAGAGTGACAAAAATAGTAATAGACACCATCTCTAACCTCGAATAATAGCTAGAGTGGCATTGGATGCTTGACATGGTTCACCAACTGAATCCAATAGAGATTTGACCATGCCATTTCCTGTGCCTATACCCGAAAAATCACTGAGTCACAAATCAAAATATTGTAAAGCAGTCATGATAATGCCTCGTGTGTTAACAAAAGGAAAAAACAATCATCCAATAGCTAAATAGTGTTCTAAAGGAAAAAAAATTCATTCATAGTCACGATGAGCACAAAGGAAATGGTAGAAAGGGGTGGAATGAGTATATATAAAAATCACGTCAATGAATACCAAAAAATATTGGCAGATAAATGGGCTCCTGTAAATGATAAAATTATATTTGCAAGCAAAGATCTATACAAGGCATGAGCACTTGTCACATAAGAATAATAAGAAATATTAGTGAAACCGATTAGGGACCAAAAGTGACTCTTCCATTATAGAAGAGGCCTTTAGTTGCAACCACCATAACAACTAATGTCAGGTATTTTAAAAATGTTCATCACATTTTGTGCAGTGCAATCCAATGATTTTCCACCAAAGAAGGGGAAAGCTTCCTACTTTCTGTCTTCTTACTAGATTATCTTGAATGTTCTCAGAAAGACAAACTTGGTTTTGGATAGCCTAGATACAGAACCCAGAGCTAACAAAACTATAAAAGCTTTGGCAATGAAGAGACTACAGGCATTGTATCCCATAAATTGCAGAATAACTACAAGTAGTTCCTTACTAACCTGCAGGAACCACTCCAACCGGCATTTTGATTGCAGAACTCCAATCCTCTCTCTCGAGCAGTCCATTTATGACCTACTAAAATGTACCAACACTCGTAAGAAAGACAAATTCAAAAACATAAACTGCACTACACTCCAAGTGATCTCCAATATAGCCATTATAACATAAGATGCATTCAGACCTTGAGAGAAAAAAAAGCACACAAAACATATGATCAAAATCCAAGAGTTTTTTGCAATAAAAGTCATGGCAGTAAGGTAACAGCAATTTTCTCTGATTTCTAACACCCAATAATCCAAGCATCAAAGTGAAGAAATAATGAACTCAATCCACAGACAAAATCATCCAGATCAATGTTTTATTGATAGGAAACAATTACAATTTTCTCTGAGGGTACCACAAATCAGCGATTCTCGTCAAAATGAAACTAGTTGATATTTTAATATTTCTGAAAACCGATTAATAAGTTACTACCATTTTTATACAAACCATGTAGAAGAAAGCATATTGAACGTTAAGAATTTGAAGGTATGCTTCGTCAGAAAACAACATAAAATTAAAAATCTCAAACATTGATATAGGACTGTGAGTGAATTCAAACTAAAAATAATCACACACAAAAAAACCATATGTCCAGTGCCCTGATAATCATTTTCTACTAGATGATTCCACAACTGCAACGCATAGTTCTCATCAATAAAAAAGACCACACAATATGGTAGATACAGAAGGTAAACTTATATAACCAACCTCAACAAGTATGCCATCACCACTGACACAGACTATGCCATCGTATTTCGAAAGATCCGTCCCTTTGACAACTTCCTTAGCGTGCAGTTGGTGTGTAGTTTCTGAACATCAAATTAACATATAAAATTAAAAAAAAAAAAAAGATGCAATAAAAGCATTAGTAAACATCACAATCTATTTGTAAAATATAGTATGTAAACAACTAAACCTTGAACTGTAAACTGGATATTGGCATCCTCCAGAAGTGGTTTCACATTATCAAGAAATATGTTTGATGCCCGATTCTTCCCACCAAATGGATTGAGAAAAATTAACAGCCTCTTTGGCCTACCTATATTTCAAAATAGGGGAAAAAATAAAAATATTAATACAGAACAAAATGAAAAAAAATAACATAAAACAATTGATAAGCAAGATGACATCATATAAAGCTCCAAATTATGTGAGAGTCTGAATGGCTGTTTCAAGAAATTATAAATTCAATTTATTCGATCCTTTCTTTTACCTTTTCTCAATTTTTAATGCAATGAAGGAGAGTATTACTACTGCACTAAAATGTCTTCGGGCGCTGTTATAAATGCTCTCAAAATAGCCAAAAGCGCTTTTGAGATTACTTAATTGTAGTAATTAATATGAAAACACTTATAAGTTAACTCTCCAAGGCATTGGTCTCAAGTAGACTAAACATAATATTAGCATAACTAACCAGACTGAATCGCTAACTTCAGAAACAAATTTCATTTCGTTAAGTTTCTCCGTTTTTCAAATCAAAGCTAATCGACAAAATTTCATCCAAATTATTACTCGAACCTCATTATCGCATTAACTTATAAAATGACAACGTTTAAGAAAAATGATAATAATAAAAAAACAGAAATTCAAATACAAAATTAATAATGTAGTGAACTTACCAAGAGAGTCAATATATTCATGGAGTTTTTCACACCAGAGTCTTTGAGAATCCTCGGTCAAAGGCTCGAAGACATAATTCTTCCTCACCAAACTTCCTGTGCTCCCTCCGCAGCAGATTTGATCTCTTCCTTCGTGAACCGCCCTGATTCTAATTTTACTTCCTTCCGCAACAAAACCGAGAACCTCTTTCTCTATATTCAAACTCCGCTGACCTGCATCCGTCCACCGTAACCTACCGTCTCCGGTTAACGTAATTGCCGTAATTTTTCCGTTAATACGGGCCCTGTCCGACAGCGTGTCTTGATCCATATGGGGGAGAGAGAGAGAGAACCCGTTTCTGATTTAAGGTTCGGCTTTATGGGGTGTGTTTTTCCACGTCATGTTTCGTCCGGTCCTGCTGGAGAAGGGCGAGTGTGACGATTTTTTTCATTTTTTAAATTAATATCTCCTTGCTTTGTTCGCACGCTGGAGTCTGGAACGTCTAGAATACAGGAAGTTAGTTGGCTTGGCCGTTTAGTAATTTGCAAGGTTTGCCGAAAACTTGCCATGCGACGCCAACGGCGTTTAGATGGTGTTAAATTTTGGATTAATATCACTTAATAACCCTAATGCTTAATGATATTTTGTTTAAATAATAAAAATATAAAAATAATATAGATTGTGTTAAGAGCACTTGTTAAAACTTTTGCATTTATTATTTATAATAATTTTTGGTATTTAATGTAATAATTAATAAATATTTATAAATTTTAATACATTGAAAATTTTATGCCCTAAGAACATAAATTTAGTAATTAATGAGTATTTTTTTTTATAAATTTTAAGGTATTGAAAATTTTATGTCTTAAGAATACTAGTTAGCAGAACTTAAATAATTTACATTCCTTTTTTTAATCATGTCAACAGTTAATAACCTTCAAAAAATTTAGTTTAAGTATCCATTTATTCTCCATTTTTGAAAAATAATATATAATTTATTACTAATAAATTAAAAACTAAGTAGTTAATGACATATTTTTAATTATTTTAACTTTATTTTATTATTAAGTTGTATTTGATTATTAGACAACAATGATGATTTAGTGACAGTTAAAAGGATGATTTTTTTTTAATTTATTGATATGGTGAAATGACGATGATGTATTAAATTTTTTTTTAATGATTCAATTAATTTTATTAAATATTTAGTTAATTTATTATTACTAATAATTAAGTATACAATTTATTTTATGATAAAGATAAATAAATATTTATTTTAAATTTCATTGTTGTATTAAAATGTATAAGATTTATTTTAGTAGATATAACTATAAAAAAGAGAGGTAGATGCTTGCTTTTATATTTATTATTAAGTAAAATATTATTAAATTTTACCCGAGGTAACTCATAATAACCCTTCAATTTATTGTTTTTCTACTTTTTGATGAGGACTTTAATTTTTTGTTAAGTTCGTACCTTTTTAAATAGTAATTATACTATATATTTATCCAAAAATTTTCTATAATAAATAAAATATTTAAAATATCCTATTTAAGGAGAGTCAAATAATAATAAAATATCCTATTTAAGGAGAGTCAAATAATAATAATAATAATAATAATAATAATAATAATAATAATTAAACCTCTCAAACGAGCACTCAGCTTGGCCTATTGCGAACTACTATCAAGCGAATCGAGTTGGGCCATTTCGTTTATTATGCAAGTTGGCAACTTGCCAATCAAGTTAGTTCATCATTATTGTAGATGTTTGCTAGTTTGAGATTGGACAATGTTTATTTGGATTAGGTGTTTACTTGCTTTTCTGCATTGTGAGCATCACTAAATTTGTGAATCTTTTTCTT
>JAWDEX010000006.1:3331130-3344469 GCA_035221805.1 Trichilia hirta | reverse complement strand
GGATATTAGAATACGCATTGAGGAGTTCCAACATGTCTTTCAGCAGACTTGATAAAAACAAGAGGTAATAGAAGTTATGGATGGCATGTTTTGATGAAGTAACAATAGAAACAATAACACGAGAGATGTTAATTTTTATTTAACTAAAACCTTGAAGCTTTCGTTTCTCATTATTACAATACAGTGACAAAAGGACCCCTCCAAACAAAGTAAACAAAAAATAAATAAAACAAGAAAAAAAAGGAGAGAAAATTTGAAAAGGAGAAAGCCCCCCTCTCTCTTTCATTGAATTCAAGAAAGACATCAAAACAAAAGGAAATAAAAATTTTAAAGATAGAAAAGAAAAGAAATTACAACTAATAATATTGGTTGGTTGTTGTCTGCCTATGCTCTTTTGAGTAAAGCGAGGGCCTCATACTCCGTTGGTAAAGTTGGAATGGCTCCCTTTTTTGCGGTGGTTATGGCTCCACAAGCATTGGCAAATTTCAGTACTTCTCTCAACCTTCCCTCATCCTGCAGTACGCAATGCACCATCGTTCATAATGTAAGATTACAAATAAAAAATTAATCAAATAATTAATAATAATGAGAATTAAGAATTCAAGTTAACACTTGTCTCAAGTATACATTGGTCAATCGCAATCTTGCATGAAGGAGCACCAACAAATGAATCCCCAGCAGCGGTTGCAACAATTGTGCTCAAATGGAATGCATCCACGGATCTTTTGAAACTCTGAAATTTGGCCAAATATATGATATAAGGAATAACCCATTAATGAATTTATTTTACGCAAAACCTAGTAAATAGAAATAAGCAGCAAGCAGCTTCCCCATTTTAGTTCCCATTTTTTTCACAGCAAACATCCCGACTTTTTTGATTGTCTTTATTAGAAATGAGTAGTGTGATAGCAATTGGACACAGCCGTTTGCTGTATTAAACGACTCTTACGTGGGACCTAAAAATTCAAGCCACCTACCGTTATATCATATACAAAGGTAAAATAAAAAATTGGCTTATTTGACTTACAACAATGAATTCAGTTCTACTAAAAACCTTGAGACAACAGACTGTCCTTTAACATCACCCAAAGGACATCACTAGGTGACCCACCCATCCTTCAACAAGAAAATTCTTTCGACTACAATTTGAGTTAGATTTCAGATCATGATCCAACAATCAAAATATATATATATATATATAACCCAGTGTAGGAAATGTAAATACAGTGCTAAATATACTCGGAGATTTTCGAAAGGTTTCAATTTTGAATATAGGAAATTCATCTGAATCCCACCAAAGTGTGCCGTTTATTCAGACTTAGCCCCACAAAATCATAAATGCACACGTGACTGGCCAGTTAGGTGCATGTAGTAGTATCTAATTTCTCTTCAATATTCATTTCATTACAGATGGAAGTCAAAATTTCAGCTGACTTCATTGATTCAACTAGCACAACAAGAAGAAGAACAACCAATCAAAGGGAGAGAAAATATAATTAGCTAACATTGGTGTACTATCTACAACCTTTTCTCCAATAGGAGTTTCAAGTTAGGGTGCCAATGTTACAAAGCTGATTCATCATCAATCTTGTTAGTGCCAGTCAGGAACTCTAGTTCAACATCATTGACTTTGATCACCTCTGCCATGTCCCAAATGCTCTTTTGCCCACTCGCCACCTCCGCGGACGGCCATAGCAGTAGCCCGAGATTCGGTTCGTAAGATAGCAGGGCTCCTACATCTTTGGCTGCGTCCATTGCCGTTAAGTGTGCCGATCTGAATGGCTCCACCATCAAACTTAATGATCCGTAGTGGAAAACCTTGGTCTGCACACAGAAAATGAAATTTTAAATTATCGCTGAAAAATACTGGCATAACAATAAAAAAAAATACTACGTCGAAATTCAATTTTACAGTCCGGATAAAATTCTTTCAAGAAACGAGAAGCACGTGTGCATCCAGATCATGGTGCTGTGATATCAACAAGAAAGGTGATTGAAATTTTTTAAAAAATGGAAAATCGAAATTTTTTTCAATTAAGGGTAAAAGGCCAATAAAAGTCAAAATTGCACATGAATATGAGGAAAATATTTGCTGAATAAATTTTTATTATTAATAATTATATTTAAAACAATATGAAAACACTGTATTTAGTTCGCAGCATGTAAGATACAAATATATTTCTTTTTTATAAAATAATATTAACGTAATTAGTAAATAATAGGCACGTGAACGAAAAATTAAAGAATCCCGAGGAGGGCCCATCGTACAATTATGGAATACAACTAAGTGACAATATCTGAGTAAATCCCTTAGACTAGAAAATGACAGGACCTACTTCTGACATGTCAAGATGCAATTATTTTGTTCTACGGAAACACATGTGATAGCACGTGACGTTACCGTCCAGAATAGTTTCAGGCCAGATCAGCTTGAGAGATCTCAATATTCAAGCCTCCAGGGGGGACCGCCTATCAGATTTTGATGATTATCAAAGAACAGAGAGAAATATTTGATCAAATTAAATTCATCGTGATTGGAAACTGAGACAAAGCTGGGAAGGATTTTTATGACAGAATGTCACATCCGCTGACGGGAGCAAACATGAGACAATTACGAAGAGGTATGACCGGCCGGTGAATTTGTTACGGCTCTCACAAGTAGAATTTAGGTGGTTGGTGGGTTTTGGTCTTAGTGTAATTTTGAAGGGTTTTCGAAAAATTGCCGCGCAACCCCAGCGGCTTTTAGATTTAGGGTTACTATCATTTAATAGACCTGATGTTTAATCAGATTTCATTTAAATGATAAAAATATAAAATAATATTTACATCCCTCGTTCTTAATTATGTCTATAATAAGAATTTATGTAAATTAAGTGACTCATAGAGTACTCGAACTTAACTCATAATCAATATTCTTATTCAACACTGTAATAGTATAATCGAATTCTATTACAATAATATTCAAATCTTATGCTCACAAGCTTAATCAAATATCTAGTATTCTATATAACTTTAAAAATAATCATTAGATTCTTTAAATTTTATTGTAATATTTTAAAAAAATATGTATTTAATTTTAGTCTAATCGAGTTTAAATATAAGAAATATAAATTTAATCGAATTCAAATTTTAATTTCCAGATCTAAATAGGACTTAAATAGTTCATTATATTATCTCGACTCAACTTGATTATATTTAAGTCTCCAATTAATATTGTTCAATACAATAATAAAATTTAACATACTTACTTGTTTATTCTTTGTTTTTAAAATAAATACATATTTAATTAGAAAAATTGATGTCAATGACCAATTTTTAGCCCTTCATTAAGAAATAATCGAATACACAATCACATTTTAGATTTAACCATGAATACAATATTTGGACAAATTTATGTTCACAACTTTTGTATATGTAAAATAATTTTAAAAAAAAAAAATTTAATTGTTTTTATTTTTACACTCTCTTTTTCCCTCACTTTCTTGAAACACAATTTTCAAACTTTCAAACATGTTTTCGGCAACATAATCCAATTAATTATGGCATATATATAAGAGTTTAGATATTATCTAATAGTTTAAATATGAAAAAAATAAAAATTTAATTGTGAATAGGTAATTTTATTACTGAAAAAAATGTTTATAAAAAACAGTCTGTCACTTTCAAATTCAATTAAAATTCACTCTTAAAATCAATTTATATTATTATTCTTGAAAATTAGTATAAATTATACTCTCGAATATAAAAGTGTCATTTTCAAAATCAATTTCAATTACACTTTTAAAATCGGTATAAATTATCACTTTCAAAATTAGTATAAAATGATTCTAATGATAAATTTGTTCAAATATTATATATTGGTTAAATTTAAAAACTCATTTTGAATACAATTATTTTTAAAATTAAGAAGAAAAAGTTGGTCATTGAACTCAATTTCTTATTTAATTACTAATAAACTAAAAATAACTAAGTAATTAATATTTATTTTATTTTATTTTTATTTATTATTAAATTGTATTTGATTATTGTCTACTAATAATAATTTAGCAACAGCGAAAAGCATGATTCATTAAGGTTATTAATAGTCGGATGATTGGTGGTGCTGTATTGAATTTTTTAAATATTTTATTTTATTATTAGATTGTATTTAATTATTAGATAATAACGATGATTTAAGTGATTGTGAAATGAATGATTTCTTTTAAATTATCAGCAATGGGATAGTGGTGGTGTTATTCAATCAATATTATTAAATATTTATTAATAATTTAGTATATAATTTATTTTAATGATAAAATTTTAGGTATTAGTAATTAAGTATATAATTTATTTTAATGGTAGAAAATATTTTCTATCATTAAAGTAAATTATATACAATTATTAATAAATATGTTAAATTTTGTTATTATATTAAAGGGTATATGATTGATATTGTAGATACAATTATGAAAAAAGGAGAGGTAAATGCTTGTTTTCATATTTTATTACTGAATAAAATATTATTAAATATTTAAGGGAAGTAACTCATAATAACCCTTAAATTTATAGTTTTTCTACTTTTGCTGAGGATTTTAAATTTCCGTTAAGTTTATTTGTACTTTTATATTTATACGCCAATTTAATATAATAAAAAATATTAAAAATTTTCCATTTTTTTTTTATGTAAAAGAATACAAAACAAATTTGATAGTCAAGTATTGTGATTATATAATTATTGCTTTAACTGTTATAAAATAAAAACTAAAATATTAAATATTAATTAAAATATGAGTGAATACTACTAGTTATTAATATTATATAATATTTTTTATAACTTTACTTTCAAAAATCAAGTGCAAATTAACTATATCAAATATGCTCATACTAATGTTTTAAGAAAATAATTGTAATACCTTCTCTTTCAAAATTAAAAAGATTTTTCGGTTTACTATATTCTATTTTATATCACATCAACAAAATTTAGTGCTAAAAATAAATAATATTATATATAATTCGATCACAATTTACTCTCTGTAATGCTGTATTGGAAATGTGACATTTTTCATTACTTAAAATTAATTGAATTTTATTTTTTAAAAAAATAATAGCTGGACAATCCTTTTATAACTAGAGTAGAAACGAAAATGTTTAATACTTGAATAACAATTGTTATGGATATTATAATTTTCTACAAAACCTTTCATAATAATAATAATAATAATAATATCTCGTATAAAAATATATTACCTTTTAGAAATGGTGTTACATAAAATTGAAATCATTAAAAAAAATTCTGTTACCAAAAATTTATAAATTCAGCAATAATATTTATTGTTTTAGAGAGAAAGCACACAATGGGCTTAATGACTTGATGCAATCCAAAGCAAAAGAGTCGGTGCTTTCATCACCCTTAACCATCTGTAACTCAAACAAGTTTAATTTTTTGTGAAATTGTTACAATATCAACAAGTAACAGTCGGTTCAAGTTTTCCTTATACGTTGGACTTTGATTGAACTGGAATGGATATGATGCAATGGAATAAACCTAAATAATTTTATCTATAATAAAAAAAAAAGAAAATTATTTAAAAATTTTGAAATAATTTATGGCATAAAAGATATGAGATAAAACTATTCTTTATTAGGGGATAAAATAGAATAGATACCCAACTTGACGTGTGAATAGTATCGATTCAACACAATGCAGCTCGTAACAGTAAAAAACCAACCTGGCACAGCTCATTTGATGGACGGTGCCAGACTTAAATATTAAGCTTACGGGTTGTTTTTGGCATAGGCCTGTGACGAACCCGAGCTTAACACGCCTGTCATAGGCTTAGGCTTGGTCAAGCTTCTGACGATATATTATATATTTATTATTTAACTAATAATTTTTAAATATAAAATAAATAAAATAATAATTTAAAATTATTATTATTATTATTTAAATAATAAATATGAGGTTTATAGGCCTAGCCCGACCCCCTTGATCTTGAGCCCAATATAATAATTATTGTGCATGATTGAGTTAGCCCGACATATTAATCTATAGAAAACTTTATTTTAATGGGCCAAATCCGACGCGTTTGCCACTTCTATAAAACACTTGGCCGTTTGCTACCTCTATAAAATAGTGAGACTCCTATTTTTTATGCTCAACTAAATACGTTTGCCAAATATAAGTTATTATTAGAAAATAAAAGAAATTCAATTCTCCATTTATGCTACATACAAAACACGTTATAAGGGATCTAACTTTCATAAAAATATGGTACAAGAGTATGAAATTTTGATTCTACTCACGCCAAAATTGAAAGGATTTAGAGTTCCATTGGGATTACTGCTCTTAAAATTCCTTTGCGTTTCGAGTGGTAAAATAGAGGTTCCATCCAGTGCTGGACATAGGCATATGGTTTGGAAAGTTCGAAGTGGGTTCATTTATAAACTGTTGAGGTGCTTTTAGGGGTCGTCCATCAAATTCAAATTTCCCAACTCCATTACGATTCGGGTTTAGTCCATCAAATTCAAATCCAAACTACCACGAACCCTATTGGTAACCGTGCCCTGAAGTTTCAAGTCTCAACGCTCAATTCAACTACAGAAGCAATCACTCTTAAGCTGAGCTCCGATGGTAGAAGACTTTGAAGAGGAAGCGCAACAAGTTTCAAACGTTCGAGGCCGACTCATAAAGAAAAGGGCTCGAACGAACAAATCTCTCGCTATTACATTCGACGAGAAGGATCTCAAGTACTAAAGAAATCCCTTCGATTTATTTCTAGTTGAACGACCAAAATCAGGCTAATTCTCTTTGTTGTTTTTGCTTGATTGTTAAATTGGATAATACTTTGGTTTGTATGTAACGAGTTTATGAATATTTATTTATTTATTTTGTTTTGATCAGGGACTACGTGACTGGGTTTCACAAGAGGAAGAAAAAGAGAAGAAAAGAAGCGCAGAAGCAACAAGAGGAGGTTCAAAGGCGTAAGCGTCTTGAGGAGCGCAAAAAGGTTCAATTTTTATGATCGTATTACTCTTTGGATGTCTCTTGCTTAATTTGACTAAATGATTGCAAGTCAGTTTAAATATTGGATTCTTCTGCAAAAGTTATAAATTGATATCTAGTATGATTCCTGGCCATGCGCACCTCTGAATTGAGAAAGACTATTTAGAAAAAATGTTTAGGAAACACCAATTTTTATCGAGGATCACTCAATATTCTACTTATATTTGACTTTTAACATATGCTATTGTTCGATGTGTTGTGGCTTCTGCAGTGGCTTTGAATCTACAAATACCGTAGTATAGAATCACCAAATGTAAATAAATATAATTGTAAAATCGAGTAGTCTCCACTAAAAATTGGTAATTAGCAAGTACTTTTAACTGCTGTGCATTTCAAGTTCAGTAGAAGCACAACACAACCAAACACATGCTTAGTAATTTCATTTCACAACACCTCATTCCCACGCATGACTTATCCAGAATATATCATCTTTAAAAATAAACTGAACTGCCAAATCCAAGATATATTGTTTGTAGTTGAATATAACACATTCTAGCACATAAGTTTGCTATCCAAAATGGTTTGTTTGAGGGTGTCAAAGATATTTATCAATTGTCTCGCTGTGATGATTTGTTTCTCTTTGGCTCCTTTTTTCTTTTACTTGTGATGAGAAGTTCATTGTTTCTTCTTACAATCTGTATTCGGCTTATGAATCTGAAAATTTTGTATTACATTTCCTGAAGAACCAGCGAGCTGTATTTTTTGTCAAATCACCCTGATTTTTTCTTTTGGCACTGGGTTAGTAGAATGAAATATTTTCTGCTATATAGTACCTTTGGGAGTCGAAATGAAGATATTTTGATTAATTGAATTTCAAAATTCTGAGCAGACCTAAATTTAATGAAACAGAATTTTTTTTTTTTCCTGTTACTGCCAGTCATGTGTCATTTATGATAGGAGTACAAATGAACACCCTTGGGCAAGGAATTCCTATTTGAATGATTCACAATCCATATCATTATTCATACTGAAACTTACAAATTCTTCTTTTTGAAGATTCAAGAAATGAAATTCCCCCTGCAAGACTTTAGATACTTATTTTTTGTCTTTCGTAGTTGACATAGACCCAAGTCATCTAGTAAAATGAGAATGGTGTGTTGGGAATGGTCGGGATAGCTCAGCTGGTAGAGCTTCATAATTTTTATTAACTGCAATTTACCATTAAGAAGAGTTTGGATTCAACAAATTCTTTTCTGCAAATGCCAGGAGTTGAAGTAGTTATTTTGTACAGTGCTGTAAAATATGATGAGTTGTTTTTCTTTCAACAGGTGCCCTGCAATCTGTAAGTTTGTTTTATTAGATGTTTGCTTTAATTTGAGTTTGATGGTTGCTGATTGTCAATTAAGCAACGGAAATATTTTTTATTTTATTTTTATTTTTTTTATTTTTGTCCTTTTATTAGGAAAATGCTGCCTATACTTGTTTTGAAATAAAAATTAAAGTGATGATAACTTACGTTGGCCATGGACAGAACTTCTTTTGTGACTCAGTAGGCATATATGAAATCTTACTTTGCTCTGTATTCCCCTATTTGTGTATTTATAAGGAAACAACAAGGTTTGATTTATAAAGAGTAAATCCATTGCTAACAATAAATGTATTTGTACAATTCAAATAATGACATTACTAATTGACTAAACATTTTCTTACTAGTTTATGAGTAAACTGTAAAGCAATTATATATTTGTTTATATTAGATTATTTTGTAATTTGAAAAGATTTTCCAATATATCATTGAGTTAACTTATCCATCTTATTTATGCGGCAGAGGAGATTGGAGAGAGAGTTTGTTTTATATGGTGGAGCTCCACCACCCATTGATTCTGCACTTGATGAAAGCAATGAGTACCATGAGGAAGATGAAGAAAGAGAGCCAGTTGTATCCATTTCAGGTATTTTTCAGAAACTTCAAGCTGATGAATTAAAACATATAAATGACCCATTTGAAGACGTCATTTTTTGGTAAAGATATGACTAGCTGGACACAGTAGTTATTGCCTGCTAGGTCACTTGCCAATTGCTGTGTAGTAACTTTGCGAATAATAATAGTTCTGTTTTATTGGATAATCTTACTCCTTAAGTTGCAAAACTGTTGGCAGTGTGTCAGATTGGATTCATTGGAATATCCTCTTTGTATGTGCTTGATCCTTGCTGCAATGTTTTAGCATCACAGGGATATGGGGACAAAGTTGATAAACAGACTGTTGTTGATGCTGGCATCTCTTTTCTTTTCTTTGTTAGAGAATTACAAGCAATGGTAGTAGTGTCATTGTCTGATTACCCGTGTAATGTAAACCTTATTGTGTTCTGGGTGAGTGTATGCATTGAATATGACACTGGGCAGATGTCCTTATTTTATGAGCTGAAGCATTATACTTAGCTAACAATTAGATTTTGGATTTGTTTATTGGCCAGGAAAAACACTGTATGACAATGGCGACATGAAAGTCACAGTGACAACTAGTGAGATTTCTCACGAAGAAGAGATCTCTCCTAGTGAAAAGACTGGGGCAGCTGTTTCAAGATCTATCAGAGTTGATAAAAAACACAATATACCCGGGAATAAAAGTAAATCATTCGGGAAAGCTACAAAACGTAGATCACGGTCAAAGCCACAAAATAAGAGAAACAAACACAAAGGGAAGAAAAAGAACCAGAAAAAGCGGTAGCTGTCTTTCCCTCAATCAAATCTTTGAAGTTTGGGGCAATTAGGATTCTTCTATTCTTTTGAGATTGACAAATGCAGCTGCTGAGATGTTCAGCATAGCCGTGTAGAGGTTTAGCTGGTTGCAGATTTTTGTTATATGGCAGCATTGTTGCTAACTGAGAATTATTTTTGTGGCAATGAATTATATTTCGTTATACCGTTTCATTCGTGTTTTATGTTGCCGCGTTACACATCCTATGATTTGCTGTTATTTGCTTCTGGTTACATGATCTGGTTACGTATTCTTCCTGACAATGCATTGTGGAATTAAAAGATTACCCTTATTATTTGAAAAAAAAAAAATAAAATAAGATTACGCTCTTAATAAAAATGTACTTGTGCATATGATATACAGAACTGGACAGTGTAACTTGTCAGTATCATTCAACACGAGCACAGATCTTTTCGCTAGTATTATTCACTGAAATTGGTTTGTAATGCTGTGATCCACACGTTAGCTTTTAAATCTTAATCATAGCTCTTGGCACAAAAATTCTGGAAAGCCCAATTGGCTTCTTATCCTAAGTACCCATTTTTAACAGATCAATTTGTCAATGCCTTGATTGTCTTTAAAGTTAGGCAGAACTGTATCTAAAATTAATTATTAAATTGAGGCCGAATTAAATTCGTCAAAGCTGTTCTTATCCAACAACCTTAATTGTCAAGTCTGATTTTATTAGTGGTTTTTAATCACTGTAAAATGATTTTAGATAATTTTTAATTAATGCAAAGTCAACACAATCCAGGCCATAGTCTCGCCTCACTCTTCACAATTCACAGTGCCCAATCAATCTCGTGCTAAAAACCTTGAAAAAATCAAAGATTCCTATTCGTCATTAAATCTGACGGCTCAATTCACCAAATCGTCCGATCCCAAAGCAACACGACCACATTCCACCCACCATCCCAATCACAATCCCATTCATTACAGTATAAGGCCGTCACTGTATCATAACTCGACAAATGAAAAAGATCGACTAGGAGCGAAAATTCGCAGTCATTTCGTCGAAGCTTCTTACATACTCAGCAAAATTGAAATTCCACTATCTCTGGTTTTACTTTCCCGCTCGCTTTTTCACCTTCTTTTTCCTTTTATGTTCCTTCTAAATTCTATTCTCTTTCTCAGGTCAAATCACTCGAAATCTTGCAAGAATTTGTTTTTGAATTAGATTTGTGTTTGTCTTCGTGGAGTTTCTCAGAGACTACTGAAAACGGTATCGTTTTTGGAAAGATGCAAACGAGTTACATGGAGAGATCGAATAGCAAGAGAGGATTGGATTCGAGTTCGGCGGAGGAAGGTCAGCCTGACAGGAAACGACCCGCTTTGGCTAGGTAATTATTTATTGTTTATTTTTTTATTATTGTTTTTTACTAAATTTGGTTTGTTATTGGTTAGTGGATGGAGGTGGCTAGAATTTGTTCGCTGAATCTTGACTTAGATGCATGGAAAGTAAAATGAGGAAATAGTAAAAACTGAGACGCACTCAGCCATGTTAACAATTTTCTCGTTTTAGTTATCTATATGTAATCTGGATTGAGGTTCAGATTACTGCTAAACTGAATATAAAACTGAAACGCCACTGTACAAGAAGCAGGATTTTTTTTTTTTTTTTTAGATGTTCTAAATTTGATTTGTTGACTTTGATGTCGTTCACGTTGATTTTCTGATGGAATGAACTAGGACCTGTGAATTTGTTTGCTGTTGCTGTTTTGTGATAGTGGCGGTGGTTATTGTTGTACGTGATGTGAAGAGACTGACACTGTAATTTAACGTAATTTAAAATTAAAAATCAGTTTTCTACAAATCATGGCTTATGGATTATTTTAGGTTATGGGTGTATGCTTTACTAAAACTTGCAGTTTCCCTGGGTTATTATGCTCCTATTGGTGGCTCATTTTTTTTAAATTGATTTTTCTATCTTTTTTATTACCTATTGCTGTTGTTAAGATATCCTCTTTATCCAAAAATTGGGTTTATTTGAAATTTTATTTGATTCCAGTCTTCATATGTCTTCTTATGTTTGGTACGGTCACTTGTTTGAGGCTGCTTACATGCAACCTGTCTAGTTCCCGTGTTTATTATTCCGGACTGCCAACGTAAATAGATGCTTTGAATGGACACTTTTAACCTTTTGCTTTTCATTTACTAAAGTTCAATGCTAAACTTTCAACCTTTTGTTTTTCATTTACTAAATTTCAATGTTAATTACTAAGTATTGCTGATGGCTAAGTTAGACTTTGCTTAATTGTAAAAGTTTCCATTTTCATGCAGTGTAATTATTGAAGCTCTTAAGGTGGATAGTTTACAGAAGCTTTGCTCATCACTGGAGCCTATTCTGCGGAGAGTGGTAAGATTGAATAGACTGCTTACAGCTTTGTCCTTTCTATGAAGGATTTAAGAGAAGTTCATTTCTTCTTTCACTTTTTATTTTCTCAATCAATGATTCAAAGAGACAAATAGTATTTCTCTACCTGTTAATCAATTAGTAAAATATTGTGCAAGCATTTGAAAATGTTGACAGTTATCTTTCACAGAATCAGGTTGATTTTCAAAGGAATCATTTTATGTCATTTCTAATATGAAACAGATTGTATGTGAGTACCCTCTTTGTCTTGAGCCCTTGTTGACTGAATTATCTCAAAATTGTAACCAAGCACGGAGTGTGCATATGTTGAGGGATGTTGAATGAGAGACACTTTAATGTGGACATAGAAGTTTCTGTGCCACTTTGTTGGAGATGCATGATAAATGAAGTGTTCCTTGTTTATCTAGTATATTTTTATAAAATGTGCTGGGTGATTCATCAGTTTTGTTGTCTTGGACTTTGAACAGGTGAGTGAAGAAGTAGAACGTGCTTTGGCAAAACTAGGCCCTACCAAACTTAGTGGGAGGTATGGAATTTATTGCTCTGCTTATGACAATTTATTATCAGAACCAGGTTATTTTTCTATATATCCTATGATCCTTTCTTAGCCCACTGGAGAACCCTTTGGTGTATGGTATACTCCTTGACCTCATGTTGAGATGCCCTTCTTTCATTTCACAAATTCCTCCTTTCCTAGTGTAAGTGGGCTTTTATCCCACTTCAAATGTGTAACAAGTAACTTCACCAAACAAGCTAGTGTGCATTCTACTCCATGATCTTTTCACATGTTAGCAGAATGACATGTATATTGAGGACAACACTCTTGTCTTCTTGTTTGTGATTTGGTTTCTATGTCATTGTCCATTTTACCATACCAACATGCATGCATTGTTCTAATTTCTATTAGAAGTATTTAGCCAAGGCTAAGAAAACAGACACAGATCTTTTGCAGGTCAAAAAATGGAAAATACTGTATGCTAGATTCTCTTTTACTCATTCAAAAGGAGGATTAATGACCAATATGTATGTAATTCCTTACTTCACATAGGTTGATTACTGTTTTGGATATAAGTGGGCTATTTGCCTGCCAACTATTCCTGCAAGAATTTGTCTATGATTCTTAGATGGTTGATTTGCTAAGATCTGGCTATCAATTTATCTCAAAACTTGATGAATCATATCTCAGCCCAATGGTGGAATTTGAAGTAAATAGCTAGTTAGTTT
>JAWDEX010000006.1:3303989-3331030 GCA_035221805.1 Trichilia hirta | reverse complement strand
TATAATTATTTAATATTAAAGTATTGTGACCATATAAATATTGTTGTTACTCCTTAAGTGTGTACACGTGGAATAAAAGATAAAATATTAAATAAAATATAAGTAAATGCTATTAAATATTAATATTATTAAACATTTTTTATAATTTTGTTTTTCAAAGTAAAGTGAAAGTCAATTATATTATATAGTGATTACGATATATAGGCGATATAATTCCGATTAAGAAAATAATTATAATACCTTCTCTTTAAAATTAAAAGTAATTTTTGGTTATTGTATGCAATATTATATTACATCAATAAAATTTCGTTTTAAAAATAAATAATATTATAATTTTTATATAAAATAATATTATAATTAAAACTCTTCATCCAAATTATTATATGAATTTTTATAATAAAAATTATAGGCATGCGACATAGTGTCTTGTCAGTTTGTATCTAATAGTTTAGATAAAAAAAAATTTAATACGACTTATATAAAAAAAAAATTATAATAAATTTCTTTTGAAAAATACACATTTATATAATTTGAACACAATTTATTATCTGTATTTCTGTACTACCAATGTGGCATTTCTCAATACTCAAAATTAATTAAATCACATTTTTACAAATAATAATAGCTGTACAATCCTCTTAACTAGAGTAGTAGCAACAATTATGAATACATAAAAACAATTGTTATGGTTATTATAATTTTCTACAAAACCTTACATCATATTATTATTATTATTATTATTATTATTATTATTATTATTACAGAATATTTTATTTTTTAGAAATTGTGTTATGTAAAATTGAAATCATAAAAGAAAAAAAGAAATTTCTCTTTTGACTAATAAAAGATTTTGAAATAATACAAAATATATATATATATGTTGATAACCAAATTTTGTGAATTCAACAATAATATTTATTGTATTAGATAGAAGGCATACATACAATAGATATAATCGAAAGGTCCATATGGAACTAAAATAAGATTTTAGAATTTTTTTGTGAAATTATTATAATGTCAACAAGATAAAGTAGTATATTTAGAGAAAAGGTATAAATAATGTAGTTGTGAATGTAATAGTGTGTGTATTTCAAAACAAATTTAAATCTATTGGAAATGTTTGTATTTTGGGGGTTCATAAGGGGGAATCTCACGCGTATAACAACAGCAAGTCGTTTTAACCAATTCGAAAAGCTCGATTCAGAAATCCCAAGTTATTTCACACACATTACTTTCATTAAGGTTTGACTTTTAGGATTGAAGGGTTATAGATTTTATTTCAAAAATTAAATGCATCATTTAAATTTATTGTTTCAAAGTCTTCAACTCATTTTATTAGAATTTTAAAATGACAGTTTCATGAAATATTTTGATATTATTGCAACAATAATTTCATGAAATTAATTGGTGTTATTGCATGGTTTCATTGATGCTGTAACAACACTTTTTTGCATCTATAAAAGGGGAGGAGATACAAGCAAACTAGCTGTAGACACAGAAAATTCGATAAGATTGCTTTCTTTGCTTCCTGATCGTTGCTCACTTACTTTACCTCCTATTTTTCGTTTTTGATATTGCATTTTAGAGTCAGCCCTTGCAATAATTTGACCATTGTATCTTAGAGCGTAGACTGCATTTTATACACCGTTTCAGCGTAGAGAAACAAAAATCTGTTTTTTTTAAAACAGTAATCACGCGTCTTGCGTGTTTATGTTCTTTTCTTCTTTTGGCTTTCGTTTTAGGGGCTGTTTTCTGCTGCTGGTTTTCTGACGCATTTTGCTTGCTATTTCTGCTGTTTTTCTCCTGATGTATTGCTAGTCTTTCTGCTGTTTTTCTAATATGTGTTGGTGCTGTTTCTACTGCATCATAGATGCTGTTTCGTGCTAAATCCATTGTTATTCCTGTTTTGCATTTGTTGCTGTTTCATTTGCTGATTTCGGGAGAAACATATTAGTTGTTTCAAACCAATCGATGACGGTTAATTCAAGCTGTCTTTCTGCGCTAGGCTTTGATTGAACTGGAAAGGATACGATAAAATTAAATAGAATTCAATAAAATTTAATAATTTGATCTATAATTGGAAAATTAATTTAAGAATTTTGAAATAATTTATCGCATAAAAGATTCCCCCATTCAGGGATAAAATAGTGGGAATTCAATTATTTATCCTCAACTAAATATGTTTGCCAAATATAAGATTATTATTATTCGAAAAGGAAAAAAAGTTCAATTCACCACTAATCCTACATTATAACAACAGTATGAAATTTTGATTGTATTCGCGTCAAAATTGAAAGGATGTAATTTAATGTATATATATTATAAAATATACATTTTTTTAATAAGCGAAGATTAAACTTAAAATTCCTTTTATTTCTTTTCTGAGTGGTAAAATATAGATTCCTTCTTTTATTGGACCATAGGCATCTGGTTAGGTCTAGTGCTCCCGTGATGGGTTTATTTAGAATTGATGGAGGTTGATTTAGCTATAGTTAGGTAAATCAAATTCCTAAGTCCATTACTGTTTCTTTTTGGTAATCCAAATACTCCGAACCCAATTGTTTACCAAGCTCTGGTGTCTCAAAACCGACAAAGCAATCACTCTCAAGTTGAGCTGCAATGGAAGAAGACATGGAAGAGGAAGCGCAACAAGTTTGAGAAGTTCGAGGCCGACACGTAAAGAAAAGGGCTCTTAAGAACAAAGCTCTCGCTGTTTCATTCGATGAGAAGGATCTCAAGTACTAGAGAAATTCCTAGTTGAACAACCAGAAGCAGGCTAATTTTGTTTGTTGTTTTTGCTTGATTGTTGAATTGGATAATAAGGGTTTGATTTGTATGTAACGATTGTATGATTATTTATTTATTTTCTGTTTTGATCAGGGACTACGTGACTGGGTTTCACAAGAGGAAGAAGAAGAAAAGAAAAGAAGCTCAGAAGCAACAAGAGGAGGTTGAAAGGCGTAAGTGTCTATAAGAGCGCAAAAGGGTTCAACTTTTATCCTTGTCGTATTCTTTGGATGTCTCGTGCTTAATTTGACAAAATGATTGAAAGTTGGTTCAAATATTGAGTTCTTCTACAAATGTTATAAATTGATCACTAATGTGATTCCTGGCCCCTCTTCAAAGAGTAAATACTCTATTTTCAAAAAATGTTTAGTAAACACCAATTTTTGGTGAGGATCACTCTATTTCGTACTTATATTTGACTTTTATCTTATGATTTGATCGATGTATGGGTCCCATTGAAAGTTAATATTACCGAACATAATTTATAACTTTGCTTCTAAAATTAAGTGGAAGTCAGCTATCCCAAATATGCCTTTAGTAATTTCATTAAACTACACCTCAATCCCACACACAACCTAACCGGACTATGTCATCTTTAAACATAAACTAAACAGCCAAATCTAAGATATATTGGTTTTAGTTGAGTATGGCACATTCTAACGCATAAGTTTGGCAGTTAAAATGGAAAACTTACTTTGTCTGAGGGTGTTAAACAAACTTATCAGTTGTTTCACCGTGATGATTTGTTTCTCTTTATCTCATTGTCTCATTTACTTGTTACGAGAAGTTTCATTGTTTCTTCTTATGGTTTGTATTCGGTTTATGAATCTGAAAATTTTGGATTATTTTTCCTGAAGAACCTGTAAACTGTATTTTTTTTTCAAATTACCCTTTTTCTTTTGGAACTGGGTTAGTAGAATGAAATATTTTTCTATATAGTACATTAGTGATTTGAAATAAAGATATTTTGATTAATTGAACTATGAAATTTTAAATGGAATTAGATTAATGAATCAGAATTTAGAATTTTTTCTCTTATCACCAGCAGTGTGCTATACATGATGAACATACAAATGAACACCCCTGTGTAAGGAATTCCATTTTTTTGGTTCACTATCTGTGTCATTGTTCAAACTGAAACTTGCAAAGTCTTCATTTTAAAGATTCAAGAAATGAAATTTACCCCACAAGACTTTGAATACTTTTGTCTTTTCAATTTTCATAGACTCAAGTCATTTAGTAACATGAGGATGTTGTGTTAGGAATGGTTGGTATGGATCAGCTGGTAGAGATTCATAATTTTTATTAACATACAATTCACCATTGAGAAGAGTTTGGACTCAACAAATGCTTTTCTACAAACGCTAGGAGTTGGTGAATTAGTTATTTTATGTGGTGTTTTAAAATTTGATGAGTTGCTTTTGTTTCAATAGATGCCTGATGATCTGTACGTTTGTTTTGTTACATGTTTGCTTTAATTTGAGTTTGATGGTTGCTGAATGTCAAGCTATGGAATTTTTTTATTTTTATTTTTTTACTTTTAGTATGAGAAAACGCTGCCTATGCTTGTTGTTTTGAAATAAAAATTAAAAGTTATGATAACTTATGTTGGCCGTGGACTGAACTTCTCTTTTGGACTCAGTTGGCAGATATGAAATCATACTTTGTTTTGTATTCCTCTGTTTGTGTATTTATATGGAAACAACTAGTTTGATTTATAAACAGTAAATCCATTGTTAACCACAAACATACTTGTACAATTCAAATAAAAACATCACTAACTTATTAAATATTTTCTTATTAGTCTAGGAGTAAACTGTAAGCTGCAGATATGCATTGAAATCAATTATATATTTTTTTATAGGGGTGGTACAAAAGCCCAGACCCGGTCTGACAGGTCCAGATCCAGTTTTGTAGAACCAGGTTAGCGCGGTTTGGTTTATAATATGTCCAGGTCTGAGTTTGTCCTTTTTGGTTCCGGGCATTTCAGTGAACCCATGGATAATTGAAATTGAATACCATTTTTTTAAAAACATTATTTTTAAAAATCATTTAATAAATTATACAAATTAGTCCCTCTAATATTATCTAAAAACATCTAAATTTTAGAACTAGTTTATAAATATAATATAAATATATCTGAAAATATTAATTACTTTAAATATAGGGACATAATCGTTATTATCCAATAAAGAAAAAAAGACGAAGAAAATAAGACTAAGTGTAAAGTTGGATTTAACCTGGATCTGGTATTTTCAAACCTTATCTTGAACCAGACCAACCCAGTGTTGTAAAACTAGGCCAGGCCGCCAGGCTATGCATTCTTATTTGTTTATATTAGATTCATTCTGGAATCTGAAAAGCTTTTCCACTGCATCATTGGGATAACTTATCCATTTCATTTATGTGGGAGAGGAGATTGGAGAGAGAGTTTGTTTTATATGGCAGAGCTCCACCACCCGCTGATTTTACACCTGATGAAAGTGAAGAGTACCGGGAGGAAAATGAAGGGAGCCAGTTGTATCCATTTCAGGTATTTTTCAGAAACTTCAAGCTGATGGATTGAAATAATAAATGACCCATTTGGAGATGTTATTCTTTGGTAAAGATATGACTAGCTGGACACGGTAGTTATTGGCTGCTAGATGCACTCGCCAACTGCTGTGTAGGAACTTTGCCCATAATAGTTGTCTGTTTTACTGGATTATCTTACTCCTGAAGTTGCAAAACCATTAGCATTATGCCAGAATGGAATATCCCCTTTGTATATGCTAGATTCTCGCTGCAATGTTTTATCATTAGAGGGACGTTGGGACGAAGTTGGTATGCAGACTTTTTTTGACACTGGCATCTCTTTTCTTTTCTTCCTTGTTAGAGAATTACAAGCAATAACAGTACTATCATTGTCTTATTACCAGCATAATGTAAACCTTATTATGTGTTAATTGAATCTGACACTAGGTGTACGTTGTTGTATTATGAGCCTAAGTATTATACTTAACATTTAGCTTTTTTTGGATTTGTTCATTGGTCAAAGGAACGACAATGTATGACTGTGGTGACACGAAATTCACAGTGACCCCCAGTGAGATCTCTCATGGAGGAGAACTTTATCTGTGAAAAGACACCAGCAGGTGTTCCAAGAACTATTGGAATTGACAAAAAGCAAAATATACCCATGACCAAAAGTAAATCATTCACGAAAGTTGCAAAACACAGATTGCGGTGGAAGCAGCAAAAAAAGAGAAACAAAAAGAGAGGGAAGAAAAAGAACCTGAAACGGTGGTAACCGTTTTTCCCTCAACCAAATCTTGGAAGTTCGGGCCTATTAGGATCCTGCAATTCTGTAGAGATTGACAAGTGCCGCTGCTGGAATAGCCCTATAGAGGTTTAGCCATCGCAAATTTTTGTTATATGACAGCATTGTTGCTAACTGAAAGTTTTTTTGTGGCAATGAATTATATTTCCTCTCGTTTTATTTTATGTTACCTTGTAAGAAATTACTTTGGCTTGGGTTGTACATCCAATGATTTCCTGTTATTGTGCGTCTGGTTGCGTACTCTTCCTGACAAGCACTGTGCTGTTAGAAGATTAACCTTTAATAAAAATATACTTGCGCACGTGATCTACAGAACTTGACAGTGTCACTTAGCAGTATTGTTCAACATGAGCATTGATCTATTCGTTAATATTATTTATTGAATTAGTTTGTAATGCTATACTATACACATTAGCTTTTAAATCTTAATCGTAACTCTTGGGACACTAAAAAATAAAAAGCCCGATTGGCTGCTTATCCTAATAAGTCACCAATTTTGAATTTTGACAAATCAATTTGCCAATTCCCTTCTTATCTTATAAGTTAGGCAGAGTATAATTTAAACAACATGAAAGTCGGCAGAATTAAACTTTGTCAAAATCCTTCTTATCCAATAATCCTAAGCGTCAAGTTTGACTTGTTAGTGGCTCCTAATAGGGATGACAAAACTAAGATCCGGCTAGGTTTTGACTTGATTTTACGAAACAGAGTCGATTCAGATAAAGATCCAATTTAAAAAATCGTGTCTGTTAAATTCGAGTTTTATATTTTAAATTAATAATTTGATTTTATTTATTAGATAATAATATCTATGTTTTATAATTTAAATTAATTAATATTTTTAAATATATTTATACTATATTTATAAATTAATCTTAAATTTTAGTTGTTTTCAAGTAATATTAGAGGAATTAATTTGTATAATTTATTAAATTATATATATATAAAAATATAGTATTTAGTTGCCATTATCAATTGGTCCACTCACATATCCAGAACCAACCCGCACCAGAAAGTATTATAAATCAAACTTACTAACCCGATTCTACAAAATCAAATCTGAGTCGGATGTACCAAATTCCGGCTTTTTCTTCCGTCCCTACTGATAATTTTTATTTAAAATAAAATCACAATCCAGTGCACATTCTGTGCTATAGTCATGCCCCACGCTTCACAATCCACAAAACCCAATCACTCACGTAAACCTGAAAATAGTCAGAAGATTCCTAATCTTCATCAAATCCAACGTGTCAGATCACCGGATCATCTGATCCCAAAACATCACCACCACCATGCAATCACAATCAGGCTCTTTACGTTTCAAAGCCGTCACTCTAACGGAACTGGACAAGAGAAAAAACGCGCAAGAGAAAACTCTACTCGGAAGCAAAAAATTAGCAGTCATTTCGTCGAAACTTCTTACATAGCAAAAATGAAGTTCCACTATCTCTGGTTTTACTTTCCCGCTCGCTTTTCACCTTCCTTTTCCTTTTATATTCCCTCTAAATTTTATTCTCTTTATCAGGTCGAATCATTCGAAATCTTGAAAGACTTTGTTTTTGAATTGGATTTGAGTTTGTCTTCATGTTTTTTCTTAGAGACTACTGAAAACGATATCGTTTTGGGAAGATGCAAACGAGATACATGGAGAGATCGAATAGTAAAAGAGGATTGGATTCGAGTTCGGCGGAAGAAGGTCAGCGTGACAGGAAACGACCTGCTTTGGCTAGGTGGTTATTTATTGTTTATTTTTTTAGTTATTGTTTTTGGCTATATTTGGCTGTTTAATTTGGTTTGTTATTGATTAATGGATGGAGTTGTTTAGAATTTGTTTGTTGAATCTTGGCTTAGATGCATAGAAGTTAAAATGAGATATTAGTAAAACTGAAACGCACTCAGCCATATTAACAATTTTCTCAGTTTAGTTTTCCGGATGTAATCTGGATCAAGGTTCAGATTACAGCTAAACTGAATATAAAACTGAAACGCTACTGGACTTTATATTCAGTTTGGATGTTCTAAATTTTATTTGTTGATTTTAGTGTCGTTCACGTTGATTTTGTGATGGAATGAACTAGGTCCTGACGTAGTTGGGAAAATTTATGGAGCTTATAAGACTAGTTTTGTTGTTGCTGTTATTGTTCTTATTGTTGTTGATGTGGTAGTGGCAGCGGTGGTGGTTGTATGGGGTGTGAAGAGACTGACGGGGTAATTTAACTCAAGTTAAAAGTAAATCTTGTTTTCTACAAATCGCGGTTTAGTTTTTATTTAAGGGTATGGTGTATGCTTTACTAAAATTAGCAGTTTCCCTTGGTTGTTATTTAAGGGTATGGTGTACGCTTTACTAAAATCAGACGTTTCACTTGGTTGAAATGTTCCAATTCGCAGCTCTTTCTTTGTTTCTTCCTCTTTCTAAATTGCTTTTTCTATATTTGTTAATACCTATTTCTGTTGTCAAGATATCTTGTTTATCCAAAAATTTGGGTTTATTTGAAATTTAATTTGATTCCATTCTTGTTGTGTCTTTATGTGTGATAGAGTCACCTGTTTGAGGGAGCTTACATGCAAACTGTCTATTTCACGAATTTATTATTCCCAACTGCCAAGTTAAATAGAATGCTTTGAATGTACACTTTCAACTTTTTAATACTACTTTAGAATTTAGTTTCTCATGTACTAAAGTTCAAATTTAATTTTTAAATATTGCTGATGGCTAAGTTATACTTTGCTTAATCGTAAAAGTTTCCATTTTGATGCAGTGTAATTGTTGAAGCTCTTAAGGTGGATACTTTACAGAAGCTTTGCTCATCATTGGAGCCTATTCTTCGGAGAGTGGTAAGATTGAATAGACTGTCGTAGACTTTGTCCTTTTTTATGCAGGACTTAAGATATTTTCTTTTTTTTCTTTATCTTTTTTTTTTTTTTTTTATATTCTCAATCAATGATTTCAAGAGATAAATAGTATTTCACTACCTGTAGATCAGTTAGTTAAATATTGTGCAAGAGTGAGTTTCCTTGATGTCATTTGAAAATGTAGACAGTTATGTTCCACGGAATCAGGGATGGAATTGGATTTTCAAAGCAATAATTTTATGTCATTTCTAATATGAAACAGATTGTATGTGAGTACCCTGTGTGTCCTGAACCCTTGTTGACTGAATTATCTCAAAATTGTAACCAAGCATGGAGTGTTCATACACCAAGGGATGTTGAATGAGACTCTTTAATGTGGACATAGAAATTTCTGTGCTACTTTGTTGGAGATGCATGATAAATGAAGTGTTCCATGTTTGACTAGTATATTTGTGTTTGATATGCTGGGTGATTCATCGCTTTTGTTGTCTTGGACTTTGAATAGGTGAGTGAAGAAGTGGAACGTGCTTTGGCAAAACTAGGCCCTACCAAACTTGGTGGGAGGTACGGAATTTTATTCTGCTTATGGCAATTTACTATCAGGACCAGGTTATTTTTCTATATATCCTAGGATCCTTTCTTAATCCACTGGAGAGATGTTGGGTGTATGGGGTTATTCCTTGGCCTCTTGATGAGATGCCCCTCTTTCATTTCACAAATTGCTCCTTTCCTTGTGTAAGTGGGCTTTAATACCAGTTCACAATTTCACCAAACAAGCTAGTGTGCTACTTCATGATCTTTTCACATGGGCTAGCAGAATGAGTTATATGTCGAGGACAACACTCTTGTCCTCTAGTTTGCAGTTGAGTTTCTATGTCATTGTCCATTTTACCACATAAACCTGCTTCCATTGTTCTAACATCTGTTAGAAGTATTTAGTTAGGGTTAAGAAAAAGAAACAGATCTTTTGCAGGTCAAACAATGCTGCCTCATTTTCATTCAAATTATGGAAAAGACTGTATACTGGATTCTCTTTACTCATTCAAAAGTAGGATTAAACCAATATGTATGCAATTCCTTACTGGACATGGATTGTTTACTGTTTTGGATATAGGTGGGCTACTGGACTGCCAACTATTCTTGCTAGAATTTGTCTATAATT
Organism: Trichilia hirta; assembly: GCA_035221805.1. Classification (NCBI taxonomy): domain Eukaryota; kingdom Viridiplantae; phylum Streptophyta; class Magnoliopsida; order Sapindales; family Meliaceae; genus Trichilia; species Trichilia hirta. The sequence continues at coordinate 3,320,909 of JAWDEX010000006.1, read as the reverse complement.
CTTAGATGGTTGATTTGCTAAGATCTGGGTATCAGTTTATCTCAAAACTTGATTAATCATATCTCAACCCAATGATTGAATTCAAGTAAATAGCAAATTATTTTGTGTTTTTTCAATTCTAACTATAGTTTTGTCTACTATTTCCTTGTGCTTGCAGTTATGAACTGATGCTTTATATTCTAATGCAGGTCTTCTCCTAAACGTATTGAAGGACCCGATGGTAGAAACTTGCAGCTGCATTTCAGGTCTAAGTTGTCGCTTCCCCTCTTTACCGGAGGGAAAGTGGAAGGGGAGCAGGGTGCCTCAATTCATATTGTCTTGATTGATGCAAGCACAGGTCATGTTGTCACTACTGGTCCAGAATCTTCAGTGAAACTAGACATTGTGGTTCTTGAAGGTGATTTCAACAATGAAGATGATGATAATTGGACCCAAGAAGAATTTGAGAGTCATGTGGTTAAAGAGCGGGAAGGAAAGAGGCCACTTCTCACGGGGGATCTGCAAGTGACTCTGAAGGAAGGAATAGGAACTTTAGGGGATCTTACATTTACTGACAATTCAAGCTGGATAAGGAGCAGGAAGTTCAGGCTAGGGCTGAAGGTTGCCTCTGGTAATTGTGAAGGCATTCAGATACGGGAAGCAAAAACAGATGCCTTCACTGTTAAGGATCATCGGGGGGAATGTGAGTTCTTAATTACAGCTGAAACTTCTATTCTAGATTTTTTTTTTGTGCTGTCGATATGTTTTTTCTGCTTGATGAGAAGCCTATAAATCTACATTTTTTCTTTACAGTATACAAGAAACACTACCCACCTGCACTCAGTGATGAGGTCTGGAGATTGGAAAAGATTGGTAAAGAAGGGTCATTTCATAAGAGGCTAAATAAAGCAGGAATTATCACAGTTGAAGATTTTCTACGACTTGTAGTTAGAGATTCACAGAGGTTACGAAATGTAAGAATGTAGGTTTGGTTGTCAAATTAGTGATCAAATACCCATATTCTTGTTCGTAACTATTTTGCTTATTCACTTGTTATAGATACTTGGAAGTGGCATGTCCAATAAGATGTGGGATGTCCTTGTGGAGCATGCAAAGACTTGTGTGCTAAGTGGGAAACTTTATGTGTATTATCCTGATGATGCAAGGAATGTTGGTGTTGTTTTTAACAATATCTATGAGTTCTGTGGCCTTGTTGCTAATGGACAATATGACTCGGCTGATTCTCTTTCTGACAGTCAGAAGGTATATATTTTTGTAGTTTCAAGTCATTAGCGATCTTGCACCTTATATTTTGGAACTAACTTTTGGTTTTCATTCTTTATAAGATTCTGCTATGGTCAACTAGTTTTGCTTTTTTGACCTTAAAGTGATCATTTAGGAAATCTTAAATAAAGATTATGTGCTTGTCTAAGTCACAGCTCACAAACTTATCTTTTATATGTGATATGGTAGTAATCTTCATGTAATGCACATGTTATTGATTTCTGTGGATGACGAATTTTTGAACTTTATAGTCTTCTCTCCTTTCAAAAGATTAAAATTTTTATAATGTGTATAAAGAAATTTTCTAATTAAACCTTGAAAAATCTGTGAATGGTCTGGTTCTTGCAGGTCCATGTGGACGCGTTAGTCAAGAAGGCATATGACAATTGGATGCACGTAATAGAGTATGATGGCAAGTCTCTGTTAGGTTTTGTGCAGAGTAAGAGTGTAGGTGCTCAGCAAACTGATTTTCCAACAGGTCCACAAAATTATCCAGATTCATTTGACCAACAGCTCACGCTACCAACTCTGTCAGTTCTGGGTCCTCCAGACCTGCCTTCTTCAGATTCAGGTTTAACAGTCTTTCAAAATTTGGCATTTGTAAATATAGCACTTGTATAAGAAAATGGTTTATGGTAAAAGGACAATTTGTTCTGGTGTGGTAGTTGTTTTGATGCTTTCAATTTTTTCAAGGCTGAGCTTTTGTCTGTTCACGTTTGATTACTGACTACATGGATGCTCTTTTTCTTTCTAGGTTATAAGGATAGCATACCTTCCAGATTCTCAATCCCCCAACAAAATGTAAATCATAATGCCCCCATTCAATTTGATGGCATTTCATTCCCTCTACAGAACCCATTACTAAATGTTTCACAGGAAGCCCGTCTTCCAAGAAATGAAAATGTTTTGGCCCTTGGCCCTCTGCATTCATCCTCATTGGGCTTCGAGACCATTGGTACATCAAATCCTACTACTTATAGGGGAGTTGAGGACTTTTTCTCAGAGGAGGAGATTCGTATGAGAAGTCATGAGATGCTTGAAAATGAAGACATGCAGCAGCATTTGCTTCGTATCTTCAACATGGGAGGCCAAGGACATTCCTCCTTCAATGTTGCTGAAGATGCATACCCTTGCTTGTCTCCATTCATGCCCGACCCATCTCCAAATTATAGATTTGACAATGATAGTTCTCGTTCAACTGGCAAAGCTGTTGTTGGTTGGCTGAAGCTTAAGGCAGCCCTCAGGTGGGGTATCTTTATCAGGAAGAAGGCTGCTGAGAGACGGGCACAACTTGTTGAGATAGATGACTTGTAGCTGAGGCCTGTGTAGCAAACTCGATCTGGTTTTGGCGTTAATGGGCTTCCTCCTATCCTGCTTGGTTATAATTCAATTTGAGCAGGATGAAGGTCATGGAATTGAATTCTTGGTGGCTATCTTGCCCTGTGAGACCCTGCTATTCCTTGGATTATAAACCCTACATCTCCCTGTCCGTACATTTGTTACCTGTATAGAAAGACTGCATCTTGCGGTGGTTTGCTACCTACGAATATCTTTATATAGAAGCAGGGAAGACCAATAAAGTTCAGCACTTTCAACCGAAGATGTTAGTGGACGGTGCTTCACAGGGGGAAAGCCTTTCCAAAAGCAGGAAACTTGGCACCGGTCATCTTTAATTTACTTTTGGAGGTAAATTGGAGAAGTGGAGGTTCATTTCACTTCTAAATTTAGCTAATTTGTTATATCCTGTTTCCTTACTGTATCGTGTTAATATTAGTTGAGATTTAACGCAATAAATTTATGTTTTTTTAGCTCGTAACAATAGAAATAATGGTTGATGGTAATGATTATCTTGCCCGATCAAGCATCATTGTTACACTATGAATACGTACTTCGTTGACTAGAATTTGTATTTCGTTGATTAAAATTTGTTTTCTTTGGACGTAGTAGCTGCAAAAATTGTGGTGCCATAACTAGTAAGATTCATTGCAATAGAGGTATTATTTCTAACGATATTGATTTTGCAGTCTGAATTTTGAATGAACTCGCCAGACCTGAGCCTTTAGCCATAATACATTCATTTCAGAATTCTTTTGAAGCTGCATATTATTACTCATTTTGGCTATACGAACATACTTCACTAGCACGATACAGCAGCTAATAGTTCTCAAATCCTATGCAAATGACATTAAAACGAATTCACATTGCAAATATTTGTTTGAATAAACAGAGCTCTGAAACACCTTCATAATAAAAGTTTTAAGGGATCGCGATGCGTTTGACAAGGCAAACCTATTCAGAAAGAATTTCGCCCATGCAATTATAGCTTTTGTTGCTCCGATTGGTATGGCAAACAACGATAGAATCACATACCAAATGAAAAAAAACTGAATGCCACAGACGCGCAAAAGTTTAATCTGATCTTGCTCGATTCTGTTAAAAGAGTGATTAGCATATTAAATACAACCATAAGTCACAATCAACCAACCCTAACAGCCATAGCTTCTGACAAGTAATAAAATTTCACCATAAAGGACATGTAAAGCAACAAATAGTGATAATTGGCTCTCATTCTGTATCTGAAAGCTCTTCATCTTCATCTTCATCCAGGATGTACACCAAAGCTCGCTTCCTTGAAGCAAAAACACAAGCTACACCTCTTGAACCTGTAACCATCAATGCTCATTAAAGATCTCAGAACATCTGCAATACAGTCATGTCTAGTTGAAAATGCTCTACATCTCTTCATTATAAATATTTGGGGCACCACTGTAGACAACTTTCTTGGTTCTCCAAGGAATCGATTATATATCTTAAAGATGCTAAAGGTACATTTAGAACAAGGAATGGCAAGTGTAAAATATAATTATTTATTTATGTTATTGCCATTAGTTAGCACATCATGTTCAGCATTGTGGTTCTCAGTTCAAGTATATCTCAAAAGGGCAATAAAAAGATGAAAAAAGAAAAAGTAAAAATTGAGATGCAAACTTACCACTAACTGCCAATGGAGCAACTACAGAGTGAGGAACAGTGCGAACCTTTTCATTTTCCATTTGCAGGTGAACAACAGAGTCCTAATTGTGCATGTTTCTCTAGTAAGTATTTGAAAGGTAACAACTTGAAATATACGAGCAACACGTAAATAACTTCAGTAAATTTCATACTTCCAGAAACCAATACAACTTAAACAAGATGAGGATTACGAAAGCAAAGGTATAAATAAAGTATTCATCTGGAAAGAAGTTCACAAGTTCATTTCCTCTGCAAATTAATCCATCATAACGCCATAGTGGCAGATGTGCATTAGGAAAAAGAAAAACTAAGTGCAAAAGAAATGTGGCCCAATCAGGAAGAAGAAGCTCAAAGCTTAAAAACCTAGAGGAAGAAATATACAAGGTCACTTCCTCCACAAATTCATCCATCGTACCACCATAGTGACAAATGTCCATTCAGAAAATGAAAAACTAGGTGCAAAAGAAAAGTGGTCAAGTCATGATGAAGAAGCTAAAGGCTTAAAAATGTATAGGAAGAATTTCTAAGACATGTCAACTACTTAGTGCGGATGTTGAGCTATTAATGATTTAGGGTGTTAAAAAAAACGAATGAATTTTATGATAAGTTGCTAAACTCTAGACATACAGACATGAACTGCAAACACAATATTTACCTTTAGTTGATTCAACTCCCAAAGGTTTAGACAAGTTAATCTTGGAATTGAGACAAACGGAAGGTCGCTAGCTTGCACAATCATCATACAAGCTTCTCCAGAATTTTCGGAGGAGGTGCTCGATTCATTTAATAGCAAAACAATTTGGCTTTCCTGTTTAAGCATAACAGATTAAAGGCATCCAAAAATTTTGAAACTGAAAAAGACTGTACATTGCCAAATGGTACCTCTAGGTCCTACCTTATATAGGGACAGGTCAACACAATGATAACCAGCAGGGACAGATAACAACACAGCCTCCAACCAAGAGTAACCCCTCTTTTTACTGCTATTATCATGCATAAATCCCCTAGCTATGCCTATACAATTTCCAATATCTGATAAAGGCTCATCAGGTATTTGGAAAGACACGTAATCAATAAAATCATGGTCAGAAGTCTGCTCAGATTGGGAGACACCCTATACCAAAAAGGAAAAATCATTAGAATGCAGAAGTATATATAATCAAGAAAATGAAAATAGAAAGGTTGTGTCCAGTGCTCCTGATCATGAGATTGAAAACATAAAACATCTACCTTACACTTAGTCACACTTGACAACAATATGAAAATTACCAGATGACTACAAATTTGAAGTTAGAAAAAGAACCCAGTTATGCTGAAGTACCTTGTAGTATGATACCGACATAGGAATGGTGATAGATGTAGTTGTAGGAGAAGAGGGGAGAGGGAAGAGTGGCAGAGAATCCTCACAAAGTATCTTTGTAGATATTGAAGTAAAGGGCATCAGGAAAGCTTCCTTGGTGCTGAAATTGTGAATCATTAATGAGACATACATAATTTTAATTAAAGTGATCTAAATGTTAGTGAGTGGAAAAAAAAAAAAAAAAAAAAAAAAAAAAGGAAGTTGCTTTTACCTTTTAGCTTCAAAGGTGCAGTGTTTTTCTACTTTGCACTGAATTTTTGGAAAATAAAAAAATGCAAATGAAAAGCATGCTCATCTAATTATTTTTAGAAAAATTTGTAACAAATTCTGGATCAAAAATTAACAATGATTCCATCTTTTATATGAATTTTCTTTATGTTTTGAGCCTCAGATCTACATTGTTATACGTTCATTGCAATAATATCTCTACACTAAATATTATATGTTCTACAATAATATCTTTCACTCTAAAAGAGATCAAAGCAATGGAAAAAAGAAATTTATACCGGGACTCCATAAGTTGAAACTCCTTCAGTAATGTCCTTCGCAGATGGTTGCAATCTGTAAATCCCCCAAAATGAACTAATTCCCTAATTCTTTGCATTGTTTCCCTAAGGATTGAACAATGTGAATTATACAAGTTATCAATAAGCATTCTACACAAATACAAAAAATCTGCAAGCATAAGCACTTACATCAACTAAATTATGCATATACACACCAGCATTAATATATGCGTAAATGTGAAGCAAATGAATCAAGGTTTTTAAGATCATTAATTGCCACTACGTCCAGGTCAGAAATAAAAAATAAAATATATATATATATATATGTAGCATGCTATGTATTTTATCACACATATCAAAGCAAAATTTAATTTTTCATTCACAAGAATTTCAATCAGATTAACAGTAAAGTTTCCTGAGAATCTTCATACTTACAATAATAGTTGATAAAGCTTTCTCTTGATACCCTCATTTAGGAAAAGCACGTTTAAATCTAAATAAGATTTTGTACTAATAATCTCCAATGTCAAATTATGTCAGCCATAAGACATCTGACCAGGCAAAAGCAATGAGACACAATAATAACAAATGGGAGACGTTACATAACATGAAGGAATGCAAGGATTTTGCCAGGTTTGACATGGAATCAAGCTCATAACTAATTAAAATACTCACAGATCAACTTCAACATCACGATCAACTTCTGAAGGCTCCAGCAACTGCCTAACCGGATCTTGATCATATAAAAACTTCAAGAATATAACAACAAGCTCACTGTCATAAGCAGAAAAGAGTAACATCAGAATGCCAATTAGCAGACAGAACATGCAGAGCATCAGACAAACAAACCTATTGTATCTTGGAAGCTGATCACTTGGTTCTTGCATAAGTAGCTTTATGCACTTTAAAAGCCAGTTGAAGAAATTTGAAAACTGAAACAAAAGAAAAATATCAGAGTTGCAAAGTAAGAATCATCCAACTCCAAGGGGACAAAATCCTCTTTTTTTTCACATTTTCATGCTTTTCCTTATATTACTTGTGCACATTCAACAAGTGGTTTACTTTTGTCATTTAAGTAAAAATAAAATAAAACTGCACTGGAATATACCAAAACCACCTCAACTATTTTAAATATTCTTTCATTAAATATGCCATAATGACTGGGATTGTTTCTTCACTGCATATGCATCCATCCAGAAAGCCTAAGGTTCATACGTGAACCCGTGTTTACAGAGACAAGACATAATATGAATCTGGAACACTAATCATTAATTCCACTACTGGTCTAAAGCTACACTTGATTCCTGAGCTGGCAACTTAGGTATGTTGAATGTCGATGCTTAATGTGGTATGAAAGCAAAATGAGCCTTTAAAAGGCAAAGATGCATGCTAACAATTTTTCATACATTAGAGAAAATTCTGCCACAAGTTTAATACGTATAGATATAAGAATAGATCTTACAATCCAATATAAATAAAACTATTCAATCATCAACTTAGCATACCTGCTGCACCACAGATGAAAGCACCCTCATAAACCGCTCAACTTGTACTAGAAACATACCAGAATTTTCTGTTGCATTATTAATTAGTGTCTCATCCAAACCAATACCCTGAAAGCGTGCACGCCATCTTGAAAGGCCCCTTAGTTCTCCCATCCTAAACCCAATAATTTCTGCTGCAGGCTGGGAAATGGATATTTATCTTTTTAGTTTCCACTCAAGCCCTTGATATAAGGAACACAATAAAACAAACCATATCAGCCACACAAAATAACTTAAAACAACTTGCAAAGAATACGCAGAGAAACGGACCACAATTTTGATGAAAAATAATGTGCACAGCACCAACTCATGATGTTCACCCACACACAGGCACCTACAATTGTGTCTCTCTGTTGAATGAATGTACCAATGTGTGAATAAGAAAATATATTTACTTCGTGACACTTGCCATAGGAGTTCAAAATGCAATTATTCTCCAGTTAACCACAATTATCTATCTAGTAACAATTCCGATCAATTCAATAGGATGTTTCAGAGATATAGAACGAGGTTCTTATTAATTCTCAAACAATAAGTTTCACATTCTAGAGGAGAAAGATAGGGTACCTGAAGGTGATCAAGGACAATAAGCTGAAGTTCTTTCCCAGCACCACAAACTGCCTTTGACACACGCTTGACACCCTGTCATGTAATAAATTTAACGAATGAAATATATAATCACAATATCCTCTGATTTCTTTCATGAGAGGAAAATCCGTACAAGGCTGAGCATACCACTTCACCAAGAGAGTTAACAAGAAACTGATGAATTGGTAGACTTGTGGGAGCACCGCCTAACAGGCTTAGAAACTCCTCCTGAGGAGATGAGTCAAGGCCTATATGAAAAGCCAAATCAGGTCAAAAAAATAATGCAAGAAAATACCAATAAACTACAAATTATGGCTGCAATCATAAGTTACCATGGTCATTAATCAAAGTAGAGAGAGAATCAAACTTCTCATGAAAAGTGTGTGTGGCATCTGACCACTGCTTGCACATAACTGATATTGATGCTCGTATAACCTCAGTTAAATCCTCAATATTAGACGCTTGCAGAGCCACCTGGTGAAGCTCATCTTTCCTGCAATGAGGGAAAAATGCATTTACAGAGCCTGTTGATTTTAAGTTTTACGTAACTTTATGGCCTGAACTTTTAATCTGAAGCAGCAATTGATAAAAAAGCAAGAAGCATAAAAGATAAATTTTTGATCAGGAAAATTTCCAAGCAAATATAATTTAGCACAATACAACAAAATATCCGAAACTCGGATTCCTGTTTCCCCAGAAAAGTTACCTCTTTGAAAATATAGATGTATTGAGCACTAGGCAATGCAAGCCATGCATATCATGTTCATCCATTTGATTATCTTTCACACTGAGTAGTCCTGAGCACATGACTATCAAACGACAAAGGTCTTTTGACAAAGCAACCTAATGAACACAAATCGTCTAACAACATGAGCTAGTTGTGATAACTGAAATATGTATAAAGGTTTTTATTTTAAGAGAAATACAGAAAAAGGATAAAACAAGAAAAACTACTCTTTCCGCTGAAAATTCTCCTTAGTCCGACAGCTGAACCTCAGAAAGAAGAGGACCAAGAAAAAGAAAAACTCTTTGCCCATGTATTCATTAAAGATTCTTCCGAAATGTAACTTAGCAATACTAGTATTGTGGTGCCACTAAGTTACAGTCTCTTTACTACTCAGACAGACTATAGCCATTCATTAGAACTGTCTAAGATATTTGCAACAATTTGATTCAGTATTAAATGAAGTTACTTAAATTATCCAACATAAATAATTAACAATTGCAATTATAATCAACAAAATTTTGTAAAATATTAAGGTTTGAAAGGCTATCCAAAAGAATGATGAACATACCTTACAAATGGAAGCATTTAGAAGGTGACCACTCACTTGCTCATTCACATAGGGGAGAGGAACATGAAATTTGTGTATATTCTGGCACATTATTTCAGAGGTGTGACAAACTTAGTATTTAGGAGAAACTACAAGTATAAAACTGAAAGGAAAAGAGGAAAAAGTGAAAAAGATGCAATATGAGGGGAAAGTAAAAAAAGAGAAAAACAAACACATCAGCATATATTAAGATCATGTCTTCACTAGGTTATAACTTACAATTTTTCCAATTGGAAATATTCCAAAAATATGAAAGCATATGTTTCCATCTTTATCTCCACTACACAGAATATTAAAACATTGATGTGAGGAATTTGACAGCTCATGAAACGAATCTTCGCTATCATCCATGAAGCCAGCATCTCCAGACACCAGCCCAGGCATTCGAGGAATTCTTGGAGCAGGAGGGAAGAAACGGGAAGTACGGTCTTCATATGTTGAGATATTACCAAAATCATTCTGATAACAGAATTCAAAAAGGGAATACAAATGAGAATAAATATGACATCCATAAAAGGGACATCAGCCACGACCAGGGCAAAGAGAAAGAGCCTGCAAATATTTCCAATCCCCAAATAAGATTTCTCTCTTGATAAAAACACGCAGGCTTAGTCAATATCCCTAGCAAAAGCTTTAAAAAAGGTAGTCATATATGAAAAATCAAAATCAATTCATCCATTAAACTAAAAATTAGATGGCCAGTAGATTGATGAAACCAAACCTTGGTGAGTTGTCCATTCTCCTCCCAGTTTAGGCACAAAACAGCAATTACATGGGACTTTAAGCTTCTCAACAGTTTTCCATTCTGCTTCACATAAAAAAGATCAGAGATTTAAAAGAGTTGATACAAAAAAAAAGTCAAACAATTATAGATTTCACTTCTGCATATAAAACTAAATACTTTTGATACGTACAACTAAAAGTATTTTTTACTTCATCATAGCTGTCAGATAGGTCATCATATATAAGTATTATGTCAAGTCCTCAATGATATTACCTAAGAAGTTGAATGTGAAACTCAGAGACATAAATACATATATCTGTGGATATATAAACAAGATAATATACCAAATCTCCTCTAAGGAAAAGCTAACTCAATATAAAAGACCAAAAGCATCACAGCATATTGTGAAACTCCGGATTAATCAATTAGATTTCAAAGGTAGTGCATGAACAACTTTCATTCAGCTAGGTAATACAACAACATGAATCATTTCCCTTGAAAAGCACCTTATTCTAGAAAATTAAGAACACATATTGTTAGTGAGTAATGCCAGAAAATTATTGAGAAATCTATTGAATGTTTTACATTGTTAAACAATAACCACCACAACAAGCAAGTTCGTAGCAACGCACATCAATCAATGCCCCAACCAGTAATATCATTAGTTGATTCCAAAGAACCAGTTCCTGCTATACAACTACAAAAACATGTTGTTCAATGTTCAGGCTAGTTTAATCCCGTGTACTCAGCGTTTATGCTACTTACTTCAACATCATGCAATGAGATGGTTCCATCTTCCAGCCCAACAGCTATTGCTTTACCATCAGGACGCCAACACAAAGACGTGACCGGCTTTCCTAATATTAAATTAAAATATTCACACTTGAAAATTCACAAAACTGAATATTATAAATATATAAGTCTACCAATATAAAATAACAACAATAATTTACCAGGCGCAATGGTCCATAATCTTTGCCAATTGAATCGGTGCAACAAAATCTTCGAGTCTTCCATAACCATGGCTAACAAATCTTTCTCTGGATTCCACTCCGCTATTTTGATCTGTCAGTTAGAAAAATAAATAAATAATCAAAAAACGTAAACAGAACTTTTTTTCAAAAGCATGGAGGAAAATGTAAATAGATTTAAAAAAAAAAAAAAATGACCTGAGAGGGGACAGGTTTGTCGAGCTGAAGCTGAAATGGCAGCACGCGTAGAGGCTCATCGGTTTCCATGACTGAAAATTAATAAATAAATATACAAATTCCTTTGGGAAATTCCCAATTTCTTTCAGACACTGTAAATGACCTTCGGACCGGAACACTGCAGTAATGGAAACCACGATTAGTACAATGACACCGTGCTGGGGATTAACCAAGCAAGAAGAAGAAGGCAGAAACTAAAATGTGAGTCAGCGGAGAGGAGTGGAAAATGAGGGCGGCGAGCGAGCTTTTCCAGGGTTTTAATGGCAGACTTCGGCGGTACAATCCAACGGTTCAAAAATTAGTAAAATACAATCCAACGGTCAGTCTTTCGGTAATAAATTCCAAAGGTTACGATTTAAAAAAAAAAAAAAAAAAAAAAGAGTAAAAGGAGGGATATCGCCTAAATTCTCAAAACTCAGTTATAATTAAGCGACACTAAAATTTTTAAAAATATTTTTTATTTATTAAAAAATTATAATATTTTTTAACTTTAATTGTCCTAGAAAGAATATTTATATAGACTAAGAAGATTTTATAAAATCTAACATAATAGTATCTATGATATATTTAAACAAAATTTAAAATTTTAATATATTATTTAAATATTGAATAAAAATCTTAAAATATTTAACATAAAGCTTAAAAATTCTAATATAATATTAAAATTTTAATATATATTTTATAATTTAAAAATTTTTAAAATCAAGTAGACATAAATTATTATATATATTTTTATCACATAATTAATCAAATTTATAAACGTATTATATTTTTATAAAATAATTAAATTTATATTTATTATCAACAATGCTAATAAATTTTTAAAAAATATAAAGTATGTATATTTATTATCAATAATGATAATAAAATTTTAAAAAATATAAATTATGCACCCTTCTATAATTTCGCCGTTTGCAAAGGTTATCCTTTATTATACATAAGATCCTTTGTACAAAGTTTATTTTCATATCAAATTTTATCTTTTTAAAATTTTAAATTTAATTATAGATTTGATTTGTTTTTAATTAAATTTAAGTTGAGTTTTGGTTAAATTAAAACTTTATCTTATCAAATACAAGAGTTACTTAAATTTTAAAAAAAAAAAAAAAAAAAAAGAGTTTTATTTAAAATAAATAAATATGTGAAAAAGAGTTAGAGAAACAAACTCCTAATAAAAACAGTTTTTTTTCTTAAACTATCACAAAATAAGGTTTGGGGAGTTATTTACGAAACTGATTCTCGTTTTTGAGTTTTTAAAAGCAAGAGTTACAAGTTACGAGAACTTCTATAAAACGTTAAAAGGAGAAAGAAAGGAGGAGGAAGGGAACGTATGCGGAGAGAATACATAAGCAGAGAATAAGGGAAGGGAAAGAAAAATATACAAATAGAGAAAGGGATAGGAGAGGTACGCAGAGAGAAAGCAGAGACAAGGAAAAGAAAAAACATAAAGAAGCAGAAGCATGCTGATAGAGAGGTGGCAGAGAAGAGAAGTAGTTTTGTATGAAATATCTTTCTTTAATTTTTTTTCTTTTATTATTATAATCTTTTTTTTTTTTTTCTAGAGAATGGCTTTCAAATTTATTTATAATCTATTATTTTTTATATTTTAAAAAAATTAAAATATTTATAAAAATTATTTAATTTTATTTTTAAAAAAATTATTTTTTATCATAAAACTACTTGATTTAACTTTTAACTTTTTATATATTTATAATATTTTTTTTCAATTATCCTTAAATTTTTTTAAAATTTTATAAATTTCATAAAGACATAATTAAAATATTTTATTATAAAAATTTAATAACATCAAATATGTCATAAAAAAATTAGAAAAATAGCTCCTCGCTTATTTTTAGCTTTTGACTTATTTTAAGATAAAAATTATTTTTTAAAAGTTAAATTAAATAAATTTTAATATAACTTTTAATTTATAAAAAAATAATTTTTTTTAGGTGAATTCAAGTAAAACCAATATAATGCACATATATATGTTTATATGTTAATTATATTATCATTATTATTATTTTATAATTATTTAAATACGTTATTTAGGTATTTTCGTTTAAGTAGAGTTATTTAATGTCTTTTAGGGACAATGTAATATACATATATATTCTTCTTTTTATGTTTATTATTATCATCATTATTATTATTTTATAATTATCTCAGATAAATTATGATCTGTATCTGTGTATATATGAGAAGTATTCAAATAAAACTCTAGTAATTTTTTTTCTATTTTTTATATATGTTGGTGGCTGAAAGGGAAAACGAAACTTGCATCAATCATTTTGGCTAATTTCAATAAAGCCCCCTATTCAAATCCTAGTTAATATTAATTAAGTCCTAAATCTTAGAATCCTTTTAATTTAGTCCTAAATTGACTTTTAATTTTTAAAAATTGTATTTATTTTGGATAAAATCATTTGCAATTTATTAAAAAAAAAAAAGTAATCGTAATAACAAGTTTAGATTATTTGTCAATTTAGCATAAATTTTAATATATTCACACTTTAATCCTAAAATATTTTTAATAATATTAATATTAATAATTAAAAATAATCAAAATGGAGGTAGGATGTTTAGAATGTTTACTCTATGTTCTTATTAATTAAAATTAATTTAATACATTTAAATCTTAATTAAAATAAAGTAAGATATTTAAAATGTCTACTGTCGTTTTTTTGTTAATATTCAAAAATTAAATTAATTAAAATAAAATAGGGCATTTAAAATGCTTGCTTTTTTTATTAATTAAACATCTAAAGTAAGGTAAGACATTTAGATCGTATATTTTTATTCTTAAATTGGTTGATTTTTTAATTAAAGATTAAAGTAGGATATTTAAAATGTCTACTCTCTTGTATAATTAATTAATTAAAGTAATTAATCAAGATTAAAGTAAAATATTCAAAATATTTACTCTTTTTTATTAATTAAATTTTTTATTAATTAAATAATAATTAAAATGAGATAGGATATTTAAGATATTTACTCACATTCTTAGTAATTTTTTAAAAAATAAATTTTAATTAAGATGACAGAGGATATCGAGAATGTCTATTTCTTTTTTGATTAATCAAAAATTTTTTCAACTAAAATTTTAAATAAATAACAAATAAAGATAATAATAAAGTATTTTAAAATTAGACTATTAGTTAATCGTAGTTTACCAAAATGATGAGATACTTAAAATTTTTTATATTTTAATTAATATTTAATTTTAGTTATTTTATTATTTAAATAGACGATGATTTTTTTTTTATAAAATTTAATTTTTTTTGAACGATGTCACCTGTTATCAACAAACACCTCCAGAGAGGTCATCTCCGAAGAGGCGGTCTCCAAGAATAAGCTAAATGTCTTCTACAGAGATCATATTCGAGATAGGTCATCTCCGAGAGAGGTCACATCGGACGTGCTAAAATCTTCTTCCAAGGTCATATCCGACATAGGTCATCCGTGAGAGAGGTCATCACAATGGATTCCAACACGATCATATAGAGCGGACGTGTGCACGATGACAGCTGGCAACTTTTTAACAAAGACACTTGACCCACACCCCAAACATAACCACATAGTAGCCGACGGTTACACCACTACATTGATAGTTTAACATCAACCCCTTAAGAATTGTTACTTTATAACTACGTTAGAGACTATTATAAGATGAGGCAGGAATTTTAAATGAAAAAGGGTTATGCTGCCAAAATGACCTCAGACTGAAACTCAGAAAATTCTATTGAGAAAACTAGTATTAATGACTCTTAATTCACTAGTCTTACCTTACTTGAAGAAAAATCTGTTGGTTAATTTTAAGGAGGCAAAATTTTAGAATCAACATTTGTGGCACAAATCAAACAAAAAGTCAACTGAGAGTATTAGAATTCCGTACAGAGGAAGAAATGGTGTCGCCACAACAAATACCACAACAAAGAAGATCAAATCTTGAGCTTAATACAAGAGTGCCTTAATCAGATGAAAGTAGTAATAGTTCGAGCGAGAGAACTCATGCTGATGACAGAAGACAGCAGATGGGGTTACAGAATGGAAGGACAATGACAAGAGGAGAGAAGGATATGTTGATGTCACCGATTAAAGCAATGACAGGAATGTGGAAATAGATAACGCTAAAGTGTCGAATAATATTGAAGTCAACACGAAGGACAGACAGCATCCTCAGAATTAAACTTAAATTGAGAAAATGTTCACCATGTCTTCCTTGGGATTAGAAGAAGAGGTGACGAGAAGACAATGACAAGACGAAGATTTATACGAAAAGAAGGCAACGATCATGATTCCGATGCTCAGGAGATCTTTTTCATGACTTACTCCCTCTAACCGTAAAAAGTCAAATGAGAAGAATGGAAAAAGGCGAGAAGAATGGAAAAGGGAATAAAAAGTCAGATGACAAGAGTGGAAAAGGCAATAGAGGAATGCAGCGTGAATTGGTGCAAAGTCGGAAGATTTTAATTATAATCATAAATCACCTCTATTTGCGAAAATTATAAATTTATGCTTGCCTAGTGAATTTAAAATTCTCCAACTAGCGTCACGTACGTAGGTTAGACTGCCTACTCTACATATAGATAGATATAGACAAATCATGGATATACAAGGGTTGAATGACTTAGAAATATATAAACCATTTTCTTTGACGTTAGAGAGGCAGGCAAGAAATTGGCATAGAAACTTAAGATTTGTTAGTATTGCTTCTTTTTCACATCTTTGTATAGAGTTTGTCATGATGCCCAAATTTTCTCGAAAAAAAAAAAAAACATACACATCATACGAATTTAGTTTCTTCGCGGCTAAATGAAGCTATTTTGAGTTCACCTCATAATTTTTAGAGTATATCGATTGTACTTAAAGTTCAAAAAAAAAAAAAATTAAGAATAGAGTCAGTTTTTCGATGTGTAAATTTTGATACTTAAATTAAACATAAGATTAAAGAAAAAAAAAGTAAAATAAAAAGACATAAATAATAAAGGATTGAATATTTGAAAAACTATATTGACGTAAAATGTCAGGTTGAAAATTCTTTTTTAAGAGCAAAATTATGATAGTTAAGATCTTAAAAGTTTTAAAAAAAAAATCTCTTTTTTTGAGTTGTGAATATAATATTTATAATAATTTTAATATATGCAATTATTAAAAAACGAGAGTGTAATTTAATAGAAAGTGATTATTTAATCACCAATAAATTATTTTACTATCATATTCTGTGGTAATAGAGGAGTATATAAATACCTAATATTTGAACTGTAGATAATCTGTCAAACTTTAGAAGATGCGCATTGCTCATATCATTAAATTTCTTATTTTTGATCGTCGACAGTTGGAATCGGCTCGAGATTCTAGAGTTTTAGGCCTAAATATGC
>JAWDEX010000006.1:3243281-3303889 GCA_035221805.1 Trichilia hirta | reverse complement strand
TTATCTTTGACTCCTATTATTTTGCTAGAGACTTTAACTCATTCAAATGCTGACTTGGATTAATTTGTTCAACAATTATGAGTCTACCTCAGAATTTTCAGATTATATCGATTATACCTAAAATTCAAAAAAAAATTAAGAGTGGAGTCAACTTTTTTATGTGTAAATTTTAATACTTAAATTAAACATAAGATTGAAAAAAAGAAAGGAAGACAAAAAGATATAAATAATAAAGAGTTGAATGTTTGAAAAATTATACTGACACAAAATATCAAGTTAAAATTTTTTTCTTAAGAGCAAAATTATGATAGTTAAGATCTTAAAAATTCTAAAAAAAAAAGGTCTCTTTTTTTTGGGTTGTGAATATAATATTTATAATAATTTTAATACGTGCGATTATTAAAAAACAAGAGTTTAATTTAATAAAAAGTGATTATCTAATCACCAACAAATTATTTTACTATTATGTTTTCGCGTAATAAAACAGCATAATAAATACCTAATATTTAAACTGTGGATAATCTGTCAAACTTTAGAGGATGCGCATTGCTCATATCATTAAATTTCTTACTTTTGATAGTCTGACAGTTGGAATCGGCTCGAGATTCTAGAGTTTTAGGCCTAAATATGCTTAAGATTTTGAGTCGCCCGAATGTGATTTGTCGGTAAAATTTACCTCTTTATGTTACAAGGTAGACAAGGTGATCTCAAGAAAACCCCTCCACAGTTTGCTCAGGAATTTAAGCGGGCTTGCATGCCTCTTCCCAGAGTTTGAACAGCCTGAAGACGATGAAGCGAAGAGATACAGAGAGCGTGAAGATCTTCATAAAGAGGTGCCATGCATTAGTCATGGAATTATATAGCGCTGGAGGGATAAAGAAGGCATTGTAGTGCGGTGAATTCTAGTGTGATTTGAAGAAGAAGCGAATCATGACTTACGAAAAAGGATATGAAGAAGATTAAGAAATGATAATTTTGGAAGAAGAGAGAGCCGATAAGAGAAAGAGCAAGCTAGAACACAGGCGGAGCAAAGAAAATTTCAAAGTAGAAAACAGGCCTGATTTTAGTAGGAAAGGAAGAAACCAGGAAGAGATCAGAAAAAGAAGAAATCAAGGAAGCTATCAACGGAGAGACCAGAGATTTAATCACAAAGAAATGGGTTATACCCCCTAGAGAAGAAGAGCTTCACTGGAAGCCATTGCTGTCTTCAACCAGAAATCATGGAGGAGCCCCAGAGCAGCAACAGTTCTGTAAAGGCAACGAACCATCGCCGCCAGGCTCTCCGTTTCCAATATTCGATAATTTGGAGAATTTCGACGGCAAACTTTTCGTACATTTGTGCAACGGCTTTTGCTTAATCTGGACGACATATCCCTACCATCTACGAAGATGAAAATAACTGAATATGGAGATAAGGATTGTATCAGTTCATTGCCTGATCCGATCATCCAATTCGTTCTCTTGTTTGTATCCGTAAAAGATATCTTCAGAACTTGCGCCTTATCAAAACGACGGCGTAGTGTATGGGCTGCAGTTACTACCCTAAACTTCAATTTCTTGATCCGGTGTCCATACACTTACAAATTCGCCTCTTCTGTCAACAAATGCCTAACCCAAATACACTGATTCTAAAGTCGACAAATTTCCCTTCAGTTTCCAATACAATGAGTCTTTCAGTTCCCAGGTAGACGAGTGGGTTCCTTTCGCCATACGACGCCATGGGGAAGAACTTAGTCTAGATATCAGTAATAATTTTGACAGTGAATCCTATAGCTTGCTTCAACGAATCTATTCATGTTCATCGTTAAGGGTATTGAATACAGCATACTGCGATTATCGGCCAATATGCTTTTCCTGGACTAAACTCAAGGTTTTATCCATAGGTCACACCGAGTTGAGTAGTGAAATCATTGCAGAAATTTTATCTAGTTGTCCCATGCTTGAATTCTTGAAATTTGAAAGCTGCGATGGAGTTGACGGGCTTAATATTAATAGTCGTTCAAATTTGAAAGAATTAGTGATAAATAATTTACTTTGTGTGTTGAAAGTGATAGAGATTTCGGCACTTAGTATTCACTCTACTAGTTTACATGGATCTATCCTTTTATCAGAACTCAAGCTGATTGATATGTCGTCACTAATGGAAGCTAATCTCAATTTTGACCTAACTGACCGTCGTAACAATTTTGATTTCTATAAAACGCACTGGGACATGGTAAACGAACTTCTGGAAAAACTTGGTCACGTTCAGAAACTTACCGTTTGTCGTCGGTGCTTTAGGGTAAGTCTTTCTAACTATGAGTTTCATGTATATGCTTCTCTTTATGCCTTGCTTACTTTCTAAAATACTCGAGCATTTAATTAGCATATTTTAGTGCTATTTTTTACTAGCGCTTCTTGTGAAAATTAAGTTCTATTTTAATTGACTTTTGTAATTATGTGTTCTAAATATTATAGTTACTAACTTAATTTGATAACAATCTTTAAAAAATTAACCTAACACATACATTTATATTTTTAATTTACTACTTTAATAATTAACACTGCCAAAGCCCGTATGCATCTGTTTCTGTTATTCCTGAATATTAAGATCATATTAATTTTTAAAAGATAAAAGAGGGTTGTTCTTCAACGAGTGAACTGTTGAATTCATACTCAATTTTAAACCTCGAAATACCTTATTTTTGCTGTGTATTCAATTGAATTTTGTGGCAATTTAGTCTTCCATTGTTATTCCATTAATCACCAAGGAATTCCTGCTGGTCCTCTATTTTATTTTTATTGATATTTTCATTTTCTTTCTTGATGTGCTTGCTTATCACTATGCTTCGCAAGCTTAAGAGTTTTAACAATTGACTTAAGCATTAAGGAATGGCTGTTACCTGGGATTGGAACTCTGCTGGAGAAGTTAACTTTAAACATTATGCCCTACAACAGAAAGGTGATCTTCTTTTCATTTTTTCAACATGCTGATATTTATTCTTAATTAACTGTTTAACCTAGAATTAATTGAATGTTCATAAATAGGCTGAATGCTGTGAAGAGAAGTCCTGGACTTGAACCAAGAATAGCAGGATTAAAACCCCTCTATTCATTGGTACAGTGTTTGCTCCAGAATGCATAGGTGCTAGAAAAGATGGCTATTCTTACTGAAAGCAAATATTTTAGTAGATCCTTGTTGGTATCAGAAATCGAGGAGAAATTGCAGGATTTTCTTGAATTGAATCAATTGTTTTGAACTTATTCCAGAAGCATCTGCCAATGCTGTGGTTCTATTTGATAATACTTTCAATTTATTTTAATTTCTTTGCCATCATTCTTGAGCATCTGTATTGAAACATTGCAATTACTAGTTTCTAGATAGCATATATATTATTTGTTCTCTTATTGCTCAAGCTTTTAAATGGTTTTATGATAACCTAGCTCAAGTTTTTCAATAGGTTTATGTTAACAAAATCTTTCTGTTCGTAGGAGTCAGCTAAATTTCATTTGACTTTTTAGAGTCTCTTTCATCAACCTTTAATAGTATTTATGGAGTGCAGATATTGGATGTATATAATTGAGAGTATGTTTGGTATAGTTTTTTTTAAATAGAGTTTTTTAAAGCGGAACTATCAACTAAAAATTATATAATTATTTTAACGAAAAAGTTTTTTAAAGTTACGATAAAAGAAAAAAGGGTAAATTTTTTAAAATAAAATAGACCAATTTCAAATAATTTAACCTCTAAACAAGGGTAAATCTAAAAAACAAGAAGGTATTGAGTAATTTGAAAAAAAAATGGAGTTAAATGAAGTATTATGATAAAAAAAATAAGGAAAAAATAATAATTTGTCTCTTTTAAAAGAGTATTTATTACTTTTTGGAGCTTTGATAGTATTTGTTGAGTGTTGATAGTGATAAAAATTTGGCTACTATGCACTGATATATTGATACATGGTTACTGTTCAACATAATTTTGAGGGATATGTATATTATATAGAACGCAAATCTGGATTGTAAGCTTGAAATCAAATTGAAATTTTGTATTATACAATTTATATGCTCACTAAAGTTACATTAAATAATATATTAATGTATCAATACATAAATATATTGTAATTAATCCCGAGTATTTTTTTATAAACCTTCAGAAAATCTGTTACCGATCTAATATCTTTTATAAATTAAGATGTCCTTAATAAAAAAGATATGAAACATAAACATGGAGTTGAGGACCTAAATCATTTTTATCAGATATTTTAGTAGTTTTATTTTTTAAATTATGATACCTTAGTGAAAAGGTAAAGAAGATTAACATATCATTATCTATTTTTACATTATTTTATAAATCTTCAAACATATCTAAAGAGCTTAACAAAAATGAATTTTATTGTATCAACCGCGACATTTTTGGTTCTATATAAATATTAAATAAAATTATACTTCTTTTTTTTTAATTTTTTTCTTTATTTTTATTATCCGATTTAGTTAGTTCAAATTGAATAAATATATATATCAATAGATTTATTGAAGGGGGATATGAATAATTTTTTGATTGATTTATTTCCAATTAAATAAATATATGTCAAGTATTTAATTTATAATTATACTGCAAAACATAATAAGACATCATGGAGGAGCCGGAGAGCAGCAACAGTTCTGTAATGACAATGATCTCATTAACGCCGGTCTTTCCGTTTCCGATATTCAACGAATTCGAGAATTTCGACGGCAGCCATTGGTTTAAATATTAGTTTAAACAACCTCTGACTCGCCCCTTTTGCATGGGTATTTATACATTTAAATATTCTCAAATTGTGATTTTCTTCCTTCCCTCTCATTATCAATTATAGGAGTTGAACTGTCCGAAAACCAACTTTACTTCTAACTTTTTTATTTTGTATTTTCAGATAGTAGAAGGACCATGGAACGAAGGACATACCGACCCGAGCTAAGAGCGGCAGCCACGTCAACAGTTTTTAGAAGATAAAACTTAAGCAATTTTCAAAAGACAAAATTTATGCAGTGCTTGGAGTCTTCTTCTCCAAAAAATTTTAGACATCAACATATATATTCCTGCTCATCATTAAGGATCCTGGATATTATGTACCTTGATTTTCAGCCAATTGAACGTATTTCCCGGACTAAACTTAGGTTTTTATACATTTACTACGCGAAGTTGAGTAATGAAGACATTGCAAAGTTTTATCTGGTTGTTCCATGCTTGAAATTTTGAAATTGGGATACTGCAAAGGGATTAACCTGCTAAATATTGTTAGTTTTTCAACTTTGAAAGAAATAGAGATAGATACTTTACTTGGGAAAGTATCTGTGCCGGAAATTTTTGCCACTAGCGTTCGATCTATTGACTTACTTGGGTAGATCTTAGCAGAAGGATACGAGCTGATTGATATGCCATCGCCA
This sequence comes from Trichilia hirta, assembly GCA_035221805.1. Taxonomy (NCBI): domain Eukaryota; kingdom Viridiplantae; phylum Streptophyta; class Magnoliopsida; order Sapindales; family Meliaceae; genus Trichilia; species Trichilia hirta. The sequence continues at coordinate 3,298,483 of JAWDEX010000006.1, read as the reverse complement.
ATGGAAGCTAATCTCAATCATGAGGTGCCAACTGAGATGGAAGTTAATCTCAATTATGAGATGACAATTGATACATCTTGATCCATGTTAGAAGGATTTTTTGAAAAATTTGCTCGTGTTCAGAAACTTACAGTTGGTCCTTTTATTATAATGCTTAATATTCCCATCAATAAGTAGCTTAATTTTCTTTATATATTTGTAGATTGGATTGTATATATTGAATTAAACATTATAGCCATTAAGTTGCCGATTGGTAATCCATGATTCAGCAAGGAGTTTCTTGCGAGTCTATTTTATTTTTAGTAATATTTCTTTTTGTGTCTCGATTGCTTAGATTCTATCAGGATGCAAGAATGAATCTCCAATATTTTTTAAGCTTAAGAGTTTAACAATTGACTCGACCATTAAGGAATGGCAGCTACCTGGGTTTGGAAGTCTTCTGGAGAATACGCCTGAGCTGGAGAAATTAACTGTCGACATTAAGCCCTCTGACAATGTGAGCTTCCGCCACAATCTTCTCTTTGTTTTTTTTTTTTCCAACTTGCTTTTAATATCTTTATCATAATGGTCTGTTGCCGTTTAAGCCCAGTTAACTAGATCTCCATCTAGAGGTTGGGTGGGGAGGAGAGAAGTCCGGGACATGGAAGGAAAGATCTTGCAAGTGTTTGCCTTGTAATCTTAAGATTGTAGAGATTACTGGACTTGAACCAAGATTTGCAAAACTCAAACTTCATTGTTCATTGGTGGAGTATTTGCTCAAAAAATCAAAGGTGCTGGATAAGATGACCATTAGTCTAGAAAGAAATTATTTTGGAGGATCTGGGCTGGCAGCGGGAATTCAGAAAAAAGTAAATGATTTTGCTGAATTGAATCGATTGATTTTAAGTTATCTAAGAGCATCACCCAATTAGCGCTGTGGTTCTATTAGAAATCCTTTCATGTAATTCCACTTTTTTCTAATTTGTAATTCAACGTTGTCTTTGAAGTATCTTTGCTGAAATTTTTTAATGACTAATGGTTTCCATAGTCTTATGATAACAAAATTTCTTTTCATAGGTGTCAGACCAATTTCATTTTTTTTCTTAGTAAACTTAAACCCTGGACTCTGAAGGTTAACATATAACTGTCAAATAATTCAATGTTCATACAAGTTGTACAATTTTACAATTTTTATTGATAAGACTTTTGCTTTTGTTAGTTTTTTATAAATAGTAATATCATGTCACGTGCTATTTTAATATAGGTAACTAAGATCAAAAACCTTTGATATGATTTTATTGAATAATTTTATTAAATGTTTAAATAGATACGTGTCCAAATACTCTTAAAATTCAAACTAATGTTAAGGAATTGGTAGACCGATTTGCCGTCCAATTGGTAGATCCAACGAGGTTACTTCTGCTTGGATATTTGCTAGAGAAGTTATCATTTTAATCACTATACATAGAGGCCAGAAAAATGTTACCAATTTAACAAAATTTATAGGGACCATGAGACATAACGTTTATCAGTTAGACGATTGCATGTGAATTATTTGCACGACTTGATATAAATCTTCTTAGAGATAGATTTGGTTAAAAATCTAATCAAGGAAATAATCATCTGGGGTTATATTTACTATCAAGATCTCGAGTTTAAGGTCAGATGATTATCAATATTATTATCAAAATTTCAGTTTTAGAGTGTGTCCTTACTCCGAGATAGAGTTTAACACTAACACTCATTTTTAGGGATTATTGGCCATGAGTTTATTTGAATCATGTTAAAAGTCAATAAAAGTCAACTTTAAAGTTTATTTCTATATCAAGTTAAAAAGTTATAATTTGTCTCAGTGGATGGTAATGAAAAATGCAAAAAGAAGCAAATACTTGAAGAGTTCAAAATATGTGATAAAAATTCAAAATTATAAGTTAACTCAAAAATAATTATCATTTACTCACATATTAACTTTAAAATGATAATCTATTTACCCATATGTTAACTTAAAATGATTACTTTTTAATTTCAGGTGGTCCAAAAAATAATCTCTAATCACTATAAAAAGTAAATATTATAAGATAAAATCTCACTTACAAAACTCTTAGTTGTCATTTTAATTTTTAAAAATAAAATTTTATAACTTGATTTAAGTGTCGAAAGATTTTTACCAAATAGCCAATTAGTGGTAAGAGGGCCAATTACTGTCCAGAATTCAATGTATGGTGCTTGGAAGTCTCCAAAAATTTTCTATATTAACATATATCAAAATATATATATATATTTTTTTTACCTTTTTTACTGGAATTAAAATACATTTTCATTGGTTAATAAATTGTATAAATTTTAAAGTTTAGAAACAAAATTAACATTTAATGATACCTCTCCCTATCCTTAAATTTTGTTTCAAAAATTGTATAATTATTTTAAGTTACAATTTTAAATTAATATTTCTCTATCTCATATTAAAATAAACAAAGCCATTTATTAGCCTATAAAATTAAATTAAAATACAGCACATAAGGGCTGGAGCATTCCTCAAAAGTAATGTTGCTTCATTTGGATCCATCCACCGAACAAGTTCCAAAACACAGGCCATTAATTGTCCTTTCATTCATCCCATTTTTGTTGTCCTCGCTCAAAAACCAAATAATCTTTGATTCTTTTGACCAATTTCATTACAATTGTTTTCTTCCCAAACGATGAGGCAGCCTGCACCTGCAGGCCTGTTCATACAAATACATTTCAATTATTCATTTCAAATAATAATAATACCATTTATCTCAAGAATTCTCTTTAAAATTTCCCATCTTTAAGTGATGTATTACCTGCAAAATATCATGGAAATTTAACATATGGAATTTAATTAAATTATTTATGATTTGATAGAAGTGTGATCGTCAATTTTCAAATTCATTTTATGTTGATGTCTTAGAACCAAAAAGAAAAAGGAGTTTTTGTTCATCTGAATTATTACCCACTTAGAGGGGTGATTGATCAATCCACCGCTACAGTCTTCACTGTATTTAGGCATAACCGGTGGAATATACCAACAAATTCTTAGAATAATACAATCCTCAGGATCCAATTCTTGACATGCATTCCATACAAATTGTAAGTAATTTTGACGACCCATCATAATCCAACAGCCATCTTACAAATTCTTTTGGAATTCTTGACATGGGTATATATGTATATTACATACACTATAGTATTGTTTTATTCCTTTTATTGTCATTTTCAGTCTCTCATTTCCTAATTCCAAGTACTCGGTAATGTCATTTAACATGATAAAAGATAAAGACTCGTGAAAGAACTTTAATTTTAAGATTATTAATGAGACTGATTATGTTGAAATTGAAGCACATATGCTAATAATTTTTGGGGGTTAATAATGGACAGGTGATTGAGGTTCGGTAAAAATATAAAAAAAATTATATAATTTGATCAATTTTGATAAATAGGTCTCTAACATGATTAACCATTAATAAGAATAATTTTCCATTACAAGATTACCCCATCTTTTCTCCTAGGGACTAAATTCGGATCTGAGTCGGACTAGTGAAAATTGTTTGGGTCAGTGCGCTGCGGGCATATTAAACCCGAACTGCACTGAAAGCACCACTTTTGTTCGCTTGGAAACCAACGGAAGTATAAAGGTACATAATCAAAATCTTGCTAGCAGAGAATACGAGCTCTATTGCTGTTCGTACGGTCTCTTAATTCTCTGTAACTTCCACGTCTTTTATGGTTGTTTTCATTTGAATTTGGATTAATTTCTTCCTCATATTTTCTTCTGTTACCGGCATCCATTTTCTGATTAATCTTTGCTTCAATTTCAGGATTATTTGACGGATGGGAGCATAAATATTAATCGTCCTCCATCAGAATTCGTAAATTAGCTCCAAAATGTCAATAACGCAACCGTTGAAGAAGTTATTATCTTGTGTAATTCTTGATTTGGATGGTACGCTTATTAACTCGGGTCAGTTTCTGCTCCTCGACTTCACTTTGATTACATTATAAAATTTCCTTTTTTATTTTTTATCTGGCGTATAGAGTAAATTTCCTTTTAATTTCATTGCAGATGGAGTGATAAGTGAGGTTTTGAAAACATTTTTGGTTAAGTATGGGAAACAATGGGATGGAAGAGAAACTCGTAAAATAGTAGGGAAAACGCCTTTGGAGGAGGCGGCTATTATTGTGGAAGAATATGGATTGCCTTGCGCCAAACATGAACTTGTTGCAGAAATTTATCCGATGTTCAGCGATCAGTAATTAACTAATGCTCGCCCTATATCGTTTAGAAAATTTTATGATAAATTATGAATATAGCCATAGATGGAGATAAGGTGTAGTTATTCTCCTTTGCTATGCTGGACTGGTTCTTTGTGGATGTCCGAAATCATGTTTTTTCTTATTGCTTATGAATTTGTTCTATAATCATTTCACAAATTTTTGAGTAGTGTTTTTGATTTCTTAAAGTAGTAAAATCACTTTTGAAAGTCTTTTAAATGTCGTTTTTGCAATGATCATTATAGCTGGTGCAAGGTTAAAGCTCTTCCAGGTGCTAATCGGTTAATTAAACATTTGAGTGGCAATGGTGTGCCTATGGCATTGGCTTCAAACTCTCCTCGAGCAAGCATAGAAGCCAAAATTTCTCCTCAACAAGGTAAGTTTCTTAGAAATTTTAATTACTCTTATTTATTACATCTCTATTAGTTAGGTAGTCTGGTGTGCACAAATATGTTGCTTTTGGTTTAGCATGTTTGAGTTTGTTTGCTCACATATGTATTTCCTTAGGCTGGAAGGAATCCATCTCTGTTATTATTGGAGGTGACGAAGTGAGAACAGGAAAACCGTCTCCTGATATGTGAGATCCATCAACATAGAATTTGTTCCCGCCTTCTTCTGAATACTTTTTGTCTAAAATGAAAAGGCCTATGTGCTTCTTAAGTTCTAACTTTTGATTTTTCTTATTTAAGATTCTTTGAAGCTGCTAAAAGGCTTAATGTGGAACCTTCCAGCTGTCTGGTCATTGAAGATTCTGTGTAAGTGAGTCTTTAATTCCTTAGAACAGATTTGTTCTTTTATTTGAGCATCATTTGACTCCTGTCTGGAGCTTTTCAAGGAATACAGTTTTGCCTTCAATAATGCACTAGTCAGGCATTTTCAATAGGAAAGGACCACTACTATCCATAACTTGATTAAAAGAAAAAAGGGTTAAGAGCTCTTGGAAATCTACGTCCTGGCAACCTTGAAATGCTATCCGTGACTTACTGCAAAAGTTATATGGATTCTTACTAACATGACTATTGGAAGTTGGACGGCAAGGTACCCTTACAAAGTTGTAAAATCACCATACAAAATGATGGGCTGTTAAAATTTTATTTTTTATTTGTTCATTTGTGAAAGATAAGTACCCTCATCTTTGATTGCATTCACAGAAATCATGGCTGTCTGAAATCTTGTTCAATTTAGCCTTTTCCATGTGTGAGGCTTCCCTTGTCCTGTTTCTCTAGTAGATTTATTTTCCAATATCTATGTAATTTTATAGTGTGACTAATTAACAGACAATGTTTCATAAATATCCATACAAATTTTATGGTCATTTGTTTCTTCCCCAAAAATATTAACTAAGGAAAACTGTCTTTGCTTAAGACACAGACACAAACAGAATCATTGATATTGCAAAGTCTTTGACCTTGTCAGGATTGGTGTTACGGCTGGTAAGACTGCTGGAATGGCAGTGGTTGCTGTACCGTCCTTCCCAAAGCAAACTCATCGTTACACATCAGCAGATGAAGTGATCAACTCTCTACTTGATTTGCAGCCTGAAAAGTGGGGCTTACCGCCATTTCGAGATTGTAGACCCTTGTCCTAAGTAATATCTAATCCTGTTCAGTAAATTATGCTCAGAATTGTAAATTGGTATTGATTGTTAATTCCAGGGATAGAAGATACCTTACCAATAGACCCGTGGTATATTGGGGGTCCCGTAGTCAAGGGATTTGGACGTGGCTCAAAGGTACTTGGAATCCCTACAGGTGTGTGAGAATCTATTATTTCATATTTGGCATATTCAGCTACATTTCCTCTTCTCTTCTGGTCTTTGTGCTTGATACCTTTTTCATTGTTTGTTTCCAGCTAATTTGTCTACAGAAGGTTATTCAGATGTCCTTTCAGAACATCCCTCGGGGGTTTATTTTGGTTGGGCGAGATTGTCGACACGAGGTGTTTATAAAATGGTCATGAGTATTGGCTGGAACCCATACTTTGACAACAAGGAAAAGACTATAGTAAGTGCAACATTGACTTGGATGGCAGCATTGCAAGTCCCTTTTTCAATTTTCTTTTTTCTAAATCTATTTTATAATGCAGGAGCCATGGTTGCTTAATGAATTTGATGAGGATTTCTATGGGGAAGAATTAAATCTTGTTATAGTTGGCTACATTCGTCCAGAGGTAGTATCGTTGACAATGACTATCATACAATTTGTGAGCTTTTTGCCCTTTCTCATAATCATGTTCCTACCTACCTTTCTTTACCAAAGAATTTGTTTTGGAATGTAACAGGCTAATTTCCCATCCCTTGAGAGCTTGATAGCAAAAATTCTTGATGACCGAAAAATTGCAGAAAGAGCCCTTGATCTCCCATTTTACTCAAAATACAGGGAGGATCCGTATTTGAAAACCACTTCATCAGAAGGCCAGCGATCATTGATCTAAATGATCCTCACAGCAGTTGTTGCTAAATTGAGGCACTATTGATTGTTGCAGAATTTAACTCCCATTTGATAAGATATAATGCTACTCCATAAAAACCAATGGGCGCTAAGTCTTGCCCTGGGAGGCAAATTAGTTGTAATAAATTATATTTCTTTGATCGAACTGTTATTGGATGAACTAAGCAGCAGTTAATTTTTGTTGGTTCCATCTTGATGAGATTGGGGAATTTTAAGCGGTACTAAACTCATGTCCTAAACCCAGTTACACAACAGTACCATATTTTTTTGTTTTACAATGATAAAAGTTTCCCTTTTAAAAACGCAATAGCAAAAGTTTCTATCCAAAACAAGTGATATTCGGAAGAAAGTTAAATGCAAAATAAAAGCATCAACATTTTAAACAAATTTTAAAAAAATATAGTACAAGCTGCGTAGGCTGTAGGTTGGCCGTGCTCTTACAATTTCTAACCAATTGAAGCCCCCCAACGACATAACACGCGATTCGTGACAGTCACAGCGCCCGCCCGCAGTCACAGCTCCCGTCCTAAACCTCAAGAACTCAGAAGGCTACGAAACGCAAGAAGCACACACTGAGCCAAAACGCAAAAAGCGCATACCACTTTTGGTACCAAGCCGCGAACGTCAATATCTCAAATCACGAATGGGAGAAGAACAGCAGCAGCAGCAAGAAGAGCAGCGAAATTTGAATAATGAAGTTGCAGGCACTACACAAGAGAACCAACAAGACTGCATGTGGCCGGTCATCAGGTTTGACGTTCCTCCACAAAGAACCTACCACTTCTATGACCAGTTCAGGACCTCGTCAATCTCTAACAATTTCCTTAAAGGCTTGAAATGGTACATGTTTTCTGCTTTTTACTATTTTACCTTAGTTTTCTATTCTTTATTTAATTTTATTTTAACCGTGTAATTAAATTGTCAATTTATTGGTTTATTTATTTTTTAGGTCACCTGATGGTTCATGTTTTCTTACAAATTCTGATGACAATACGCTTCGTGTTTTCACATTGTAAGTTCTTTTCTTTTTTCTTTTTTCAATTATCTAATTGTATCTATTTTTGGCGTTATATAACTATTCTTTTCGCTGGCTTGTAATACATGAAATCAATAGAATGTTTGCTTTCGATACTAGAACAATTGATAATACTTCTAAAATGGTTCTATGCAACAAATAGCATATTTCTATGGTGTTTATATGTGGTTCTGACTTATAGTGGTTAACTTTCTTTTTATTATTAGACCAGAATACGGAATCAGTGATGGTGTTAATACGTGTTCATTGCCTAATGGAAAAGGTAGGTTTGTTCTCTGAAAATACTTATGGCGCAGTTATTGTTTTACGGTGAGTGGTAGTTCATCTCTTATGACCCAATAATACAGTCACTTGATGCGTATCCGAGGAAGCAACAATTTTGACTAATTGATGTCAAAGTTGATCTATTTTACATGGATAGGCCTTGTCATGCCTATGCTTGTTCAGAATCACTTCTTCTGTTTTAGTTTTCAGTTATTGTCTTACATATGGCGTTACTTTAATGCTGCAGACTCTTATGATGCAAACCTGGTTGTAAATGAAGGAGAGTCTGTTTACGACTTCTGTTGGTACCCGTTCATGTCCACTTCAGGTGCCTTAACTCATATTGATAAAAGGATGTTTTGCACAATATGTGATTTATATATGTACTTTCAATTATGCTGGAAGTGGTTTGAATTTGTTGATGATAATGTGTAAAGTACATATTTGATGTGAAATTGGTTTGTATTTCAGATCCAGTTAGTTGTGTGTTCGCTTCTACTACTCGTGACCATCCAATTCATCTTTGGGATGCTATTACTGGTCTGGTACTGATTCATTATTTTAACCAATAAGTATGCTTACTTGAAATGATATTATTGAGTTTATATATATATATATATAGTGAATGCCCATTTGCGTAGTCTGCTTGTGATTAAGATAAATATTTTAGATAGCTTCCATTTGTGATTTAGCTGTAACTATACTTGATCACTGACCATGTGTGCTGACAGCTGCGTTGCACATACCGTGCTTATGATGCTGTGGATGAAATCACTGCTGCTGTTTCAGTTGCATTTAATTCCACTGGGACAAAGTAAGTGAATAATATTTTGAAAGACCATATTTGCATAATGTAGCTATTTCATTTCGGTTTATCATAGATCTTTTTTGTTTGACTCTGGCTTTTGGATTTAAAACTATGCCATTGTATAAACCATTATGTAGGTGGTGCACGGAAACCCTGTTCTGTTTTAAAGAATCTTTCAATATTTGAAAGATGAACTGTGTTGAAGTACATTAGGAATATTGATTTCATCATCCTTATTGTGCTGTCATATTTTGTAAACTTTATATTAGCCAAATGCATTAGCATGTAATATCATAAATTCTGCTAGTGTGATGGGTGCGAATCATTTAACCGTCCAACAAAAGTTATATTGTTTACCTGGATTCTTGTTTTGATTTGCAGGATATTTGGTGGATACAACAAATCAGTCAGAAAATTCGATATACATCGCCCTGGTAGGGATTTCGAACAGTATTCAACTCTCCAAGGAAATAAGGAAGGTCAAGCCGGTATTATTCTCTAAACTGGGTTACTGGATGAATCTTATATGATGAAATATACTACCCCTGTCTTATGTCTCATATACAGGTATCATTTCTGCAATTGCCTTCAGTCCAACTCATAGTGGGATTCTGGCTACTGGTTCCTACAGCCAGACCTCAGCGATATACAGAGAAGACAATATGGAACTCTTGTATGTTTTACACGGTCAAGAAGGTGGTATTACACATGTAAGTGAGTATTTATTTTTATACACTTGATTGTGATTATGGTCTCCATGTACAATGACAAAAGAATTCTTTTCTTTCCAGGTCCAATTCTCCGGAGATGGAACTTATCTTTACACTGGAGGTCGGAAGGTAATATCCTCATTCTTCATCTGTATGCAGTTTATGTAGAACCAATGTCACAAAGGAAGATCTATACTTTAATTCTGTGCCCCTTGTTTTTGGTTTGGCTAGAAGGGATAGAATTGAAAATAGGGTTTTCTCTTAGAGAATCTTTTATTAGTTTTATTTGATAAAATAGTCAATTTACATTCATGTCCTGAAAGATAGATGTAATGATAGTTTGATATGAGTGTTAGCAACCTAAAGTTATACAATTGATTATTACTATAGTTGCTTCTTGTATGCATTTATGTTTTTTTGCTTAATAATTTTTAGCATTGATGATAAAATAATGGAGAGTGAAAATTTTTTGTTACTAATAAGAAATGTAGGAAAATGGATAATTTGCTGTAATGCAGCAAATCCACAATTGTGCCCAAGAAAAGTTGGATGCACTTTGGCATTGAACTTTCATGATGGAAATTTTTCAAATATGATTATATCATTTAATCCAAGCTTTCTAAAATTTTCCATATAAAGCTTAATAATTTCACCGTTCACCTTAGTATTTTCAGATGTATGGTCAATTTACTCTGAATTTTAGTTCATATAACCTTTTGTTTTTTTAAGTGTGATTATTATGTTTAGTCCAAGCTTGATAGAATTTTCTATATAAAGGTTGCACCTTAGTTTTTTCTCTTGCACACATAGTTGTGTTTTTTCTCTTGTACATATAATTGACTCTAAAATTTTAGTGCATATGCCTCTCTGAAAAAATACCATCCTCACATTGGAAGCAATCATTTTCACTTTCATTCCATGATTGCCACTGATAGTCTAGATCTTTATCTTTATTAGGGAGTAGCATTGCTCTTCTCTCTATTTGGAATTTGTTTTATGAGCTTTTGGGCACTTGATATAAAATATTATATGTTTTTTCTTCTTATACGTGCAAAATGATAGTGCTTCATATTTGAACTTTCTGAAGGATCCTTACATACTGTGCTGGGATTTGAGGAAAGCTGTTCAAGTTGTGTACAAGTAAGTATTTGAACTTTATTGGCAAATCAGATTACAGAGAAGGACAAAAAGGACAGTTCATTTTTAAAAAATGATAGAATATACGTAAGCAAGTAAAGAATAACTTTAGATAATTTACAAATTATTTTTTAGAAAAGTATTGATAAAATCTATTTGTTAAAGCACCTGGTTACCCTGACTGATAAAGAGCTCATATGGGTTCTAGTTGTTTCAACCAATAAGGTCTGTTAGGGTGGTACAGGAAGCTTTAGGATCAAAAGTTTCGATGGTCTTGGTTTATATTTGAGGGTGATGAGCATATGGATGTATAAAAATAATCGAAAAATAGAGCACCTCATCGTAATATGCTTCACTGTCACAATTGGGAATTTAAATAATCAGTTTTTTATTTCACTTTGTCAAATGGAAATGACAAACCCCCGCCCGCCGACCCACAGAGAAATAACATGTGAGCCAACTGTCCCAACATTGTGAATGCTGTATGTTGTGGCATCAACCTTCCTCCCAAAGGGGTCTGAAGCAATATGTAAAAGGTTATAGAAGGCATGGAACAGGAAAGCAGCAGCAGCAGCAGGAGTTGAACTTATGAGTGATCTTTGATTCTCTAAAATTTGGTACATAACAATGTTGGAAAATCACATTTAAATACACAAAGCTTTAATAGCGGTAAATCAAGATCATTTCCTGTTCTTGACATTCTTGCAACAATGTGTTTTTGTGCAATTGATTAATGTTTATTGAATCTGTAAAATGGCATCAGCTCTTCACTTCCTGAGCGTAGATGTACTTTAATTTTTCTTTTATTTTTTGTAGTATGCATAAGTAGCTTATAGTTTCCCTTTCAGCGAGTTTGATGTGACCAAAGCAAAGTTGACATTTCGATGCCTTCAAATTTTGTATTTTCTAATTATTTTGTGAGCCTTGGTTTCAGGTTATATAGATCCTCAGAGCACACTAACCAGCGAATATTGTTTGATATTGAGCCTTCTGGCAGACATCTTGGAACAGGTGGTCAGGTATCAATTTTGCTTCTATTTCTTCTCTATGGTGGAGTAATTAACTAGACAATATCAGGTTCACTCGGTTTGCTGCAGCTATCAACATGAATTGATTGACTATTTGCTTATTTTCTGGTATTTCCAAATTCCAGGATGGTTTAGTGCATATCTATGATCTGCAAACTGGGCAGTGGATATCGGGCTTTCAGGCTGCAGCAGGTATTAATACCATATCGTTTAAAGATAAGTTAATTTTAGTTGCTTGTGTCCTCAGTTTCTTGTATTTCTAACCAGTTTTCTTATGTTCTACCTTCATACAGACACTGTTAATGGGTTCTCATTTCATCCTTTACTTCCAATGGCTGCGTCTTCATCAGGACATCGAAGATTTCCGGATGATGGCAATGAAGATTTGCATTTGAGTGGTATTCCAATATCACTTGTTCTCAGACTACTTCCTTTATTTGGAGATGCTTTCTGGCATTTCAAGTTCGTTCATTCTCATGCCTGTCTTCTGTATTGTGTTTTCATCTTGTTCTTATGACCCCTTCTTTTTGGTTTCACACTTTGCAGTAATGTGACAATTTGATGTTTCTGTCTCTGAATGTCAGTTATGTTATTTTTGTCCAAAAGATGATGGAAAGTAAATGGGCCTTTTAAGTCTTAACTGAACATCTGAATTTTAATAGACTGCAGAAATTAGTCATGCCAACTTTAGCGTTTACAAGCCAAATGACTAATATTTTCTTTTTTATGCTCTAACAAAAGTGCATGCAAGAACACATGTATTCATTTGATATTATATCTATGCTATTATTAAATAATGGGATTCAAACATAATTTTGGAGGATTCAAACAATGTTTATTTGTACTTCCACTTTGTACCTTTAATCAATTCAAAATTGATGAGTTAAGATATGGAACATTTTTTATTTTTTCACTCCATCAGACTTGCTCGTAGCTTTGTATGGCCTTTCGAAAGTTTCAAGTTCATACTTGATTATTTGCAGAACTGGGTTGGCAAACTGCTGCTTTGTCCTTAGCTGCATTATCTTGTCAATGAATTGCAGAATTTCAGTCCAAAACAAGAATCACAGAAATTATGATATGTCATCCATTGCCTTGTGCATCAATCGTAAAGGGTCCTCATAAATTATTTTTTTTCACGTAGGTACATTATCCATCAATAACTTTTTCTATTTATGCAGGTGATGAAAATTGCGCTTCAGTGTGGAGCTTCTCGTGTGCTTCAGTAGAGAATGCCAGAGACATCAATGGTGTTGAGTTTAACAATCGATCTGAACATGTAAAACTCAGTCAGGATGCTTGAGTCAATCACAACACATGCAACAAAATGGATATTTTTTTCATAATTATTTCTCTGAATTGATTGAGCAGGCATATTTAACCTTACTAATCATTTGTCAATGGTCACTCTGCAGAAATTTATAGAATTCTCTTCCTAAATGTAAATCCAAGTTTGTAGTGCTAACTTGGACGGATGACATCTTGTAAATTCTCCCTTGGAGGATTTTGTTATAATCAACTGCGTATTCCGAACTTGCCTCTGTATGTGTCCATTGTTACCTGGAAGAACTGTTATTTGAAGTTATAGTTTTCCTTTTATCAAAAGTTGGTAGTTGTGATTTGGTAAGTTTGCTACATCCTCATCCTAACAAATTGCTGTATGGAGTGAATTATCAACTATTGTAAAATGAATGCTGCCTCAATCCGATCCGTACCTAAATTGGGTCCAATTTTTGTTTTGGACTGAAAATGAAACCCATTACTGGCACAGCTATTCATCGGCTTATAACCGTCGACACTTTTTGATGACGGGCAGAGAACAGAAGGGGAACACTGATGAAGCTATACCCTTTTTTGATAAACCAGGACTCTGTAGGAAGCCTTTTCTGTTTCCTTGTGCATTATGATCTTGGAAGTAATTTTGAATTTATTGAAATTTATGTTGATTTGCTCTAAAAAATCAATATCCGTAAACAGTCGATAAGCATTTTCAATTCATAAATAAAATTCGTAATAGCATTTATTGTCAACAGTCTTCGGCTTGTCTGAAATAAAGCAGGGAGAAATTTGGGAAGCATAATACACTTAGACCCCGTATTCTAGTTGAATCGTAACTGCCACCTCACTATTTTTTTTTTTTTTTTTTTTGTTCCCGTTTGAACTCAATTGCTTCATTATAAGCTTGAAAATCAAGGTAAACAAGCTTAAAGCTTAACTTTTCAACTGCTAACAATTAATAAGAAACAATAATCTACACGCCGTAGCTCATAAAACCACCCCCAGAGCCTCCTCTCTTTCCCCTTCTGAAAGGTTAGGTGATTTACTGTTTCCCTTGAATTTTCTCTCATTTTCATGGAAAATTTCTTCGACAGTTGCATGGGTAACCAAGAGAGAATGAAGAGACAGATTGATCAAAATCATTTAATCAACACTAAACTCAATGCTAATCTACCAGATGACGTTCTTGAAATTATTTTCTCTTTCTTTCCAAGCAAAGAAGCTGTACAGATAGGAGCTTTATCAGCGGGGTTTAAAAACTCTTGAAAGCTCAGCAGAAAAATATATTTCGATCAAGATTTCGTAAAAGGCCGCAGCCAAGTAGATATTATTATTCTAGTTTATAAATTCTTGTATCTCCATGCAGCTCCAACGATTAAGAGCTTACGATTGCATTTTGTTCCAACCCTTGTTGGAAATGTCGTTGAAGAATGGATAAAATGTCTATCGAAAAAGGAGTCGAAGAGCTTGATTTGGATTTTCTTCAAGGACGTAACCCATTTAAGATTTCTTCGCTTCATTTCACAATGAATCCATAAAGATACTGAAGCTATGCTACTGCATGATTCTTCTTCCACCAAAGTTTCAAGGTTTCAAACACTCTTTTTCTGAAGGAAGTTTCCGTTACATCAACATTATGAGAAATAGTGTTCAGAAATTGCTTACTTGTTGAGTCTATGGATATAACTATATGTTTTGTATGAAGCTATGCTACTGCATGATTTTTCTTCCGCCAGAGTTTCAAGGTTTCGGCGTTTTAAACACTGTTGTTCTGAAGAAAGTTTCCGTTACAACAAAATTATTAGAAACACTGTTCAGAAATTGCTTGCTTCTTGAGTCTATGGATATAACTATATGTTTTGTAGTATCCCATTTGAAGATATATGCTAAGAATCAAAAGAAGTTTTGAGAGTGGTAGATTGCGACCATGTTATTTCTCGGATTGATATCGATGCTCCAACACTTCGCTCATTCCATTATTGCGGACATCCTGTTATCTGCAGATTCGTGCACATTTTGTTGCTGAATGATGTGATCTCAATTTATTGTCTTTGCATTTCCTAGAAAGGGAAAATTTGTACGTGTCTATGATCTATTTAATATCGTTATTTTCAGTGGTACTGCTACATTTCTAGAGGTATGATCTCAATTGCTTCCTTTCATGATTATTTTGTAGACTATTAACCTTGCAGATTGGATTGGATTTTGATTTATCTTAATCGTTTTCATGTACAGACTTTATTTTCGAAAACTGTGGATAGAAAATTTGAGAAACAGCAAATATGCTTTTGTCATTTGAGGGAATTTCAGTTTTTTATGAAAGGTGAAAGTTTTTGCAATTTTTATGATATTGCATCTTTTATCAAGAGCTGTCAACGATTAGAAAAAATCTTCATCGATGTAAGTACATTCGATGCTTTCAATATATCAGTTCCTTTATAATTTACAGTGTAGTGATTAACCCTAATTATATTTTTTCTTTTTGCATGTGGATACTATTATGAGTCTCATCACATAGAATTTGTTGATCAGCAGCTCTTTGACTTAAATGCGTTGAGTTGATAAAATTAACAGGTTTCAAGTATCAGAATCGGTTAAATATCTTCTGCAAATAGGAAGATTCTTGGAGACTTTGGTGCTCGTCACCCCGAAGAATAGCCGCGTAAAAGACTATGCTGCCGATGCTCAACGTTATAAACTTAATTAAACATCTAATATCTTTTAATTAATTGCATGTGATGAGAGGTTTTTAGTACATGACTTTGAGTTAACAAGGGAAATGTTTTTATTTTAAATTTAAAATACAAGCTCGAGCACAAGTCGACCAACCCGTATATCATAAAAGTAGTTTAATGACCTAAACTTAGCTATTTGAGAATTTTGTAGGACTAACTATATTTTGTTTCCAGTTTGCAGGATTGACTAAAGCACAAACACTTTTATAAGAAAAAAAAAAAAAAAATTACTGCATTTAAATGATAATACTCTCCTTATGTTAATATGAAACCCATTATCGTTGGAGAAGAAAACACTATTAACAACTTTACACAAATATAATCGTCGAAAGTCGAACCCCACTTCTGATCTAAAATCAGTGAGAGGCCAGCCCATATTTGATGGTCGGAATATTACTTACAATTTTGAAATAAAAAATTCTCACAATTTTCAGTTTTTTTTGGTAAAAGATGCAATTTTTACAAAATTCAAAACAACGATTCTCTTCTGTTCCTTAGAAGAGAAGATTCTTTTGATAAATATATTTCAAAAATAATACAAATGAAAGAAAACAAAAAAATTTTGCCCTTAATCTTTTTTTTAATTTTTTTGACTTTGTAATTGCTCTAATGTAGTTGTTTCCCTTCTCTTTAATATTTTTTGTTTTTTTATTTGTATTATCTTTAAAATATATTTATCACAGGAAGCTTCTCTTCTACTGCTAATAATAGAGAATCATTATTTTGAATTTCGTAAAAATTTTATCTTTTACGAGAAACTCAAAATAACTAGAAATAGTCAGGATTTTTTATTTTAAAATTGTAGGTAATATTTCGGCAATTAATTATAGGCTTTCACTCAGAATTGGGTTTTGATTTTCAATGGTTGTGTTTCTACGAAATTCCCAAAATATTTTCCTTCAAAATGATAGTGGGTATCATATTAGGGCAAGAAGGGTATTATTGTCTAAATGCAATATATATATATATATTTTTTTTTCAAAAGTTTTTGCACTGTGGTCACTTCTACAAATTGGAAATAAAATATAGCCAGTTCCACAAATTTTCCAAGCTATTTTGCCAATATTATTAAATAATAAAATTTTTTATTCAATTTTAAAAATAAATATAAAAATAGTTATAAATGACTTAATAAATATTATCTATTTGAATTTAAGGTGAAATGACTTAATAAATATTATTTACTATTATACGCTCTAATATTTAAGAGCCTCACTTCGTACTAGAGACTTCAGGTGTAAAACAAATCGTCTAAGTAAAGGTATTGTTCATTTTGACAAATCATGACATTACTGTTTAGTACGAAGACTTCAGGCCCAAACTCGTCTGCTAAGTAAAGGTCTATTAACCCATATCAATCGCATTTCTTTGGTACTTCAAAGTCTCATAGTTTTGTATTTGAACTTTTAGAAAAAACAATTTAACAAATATTATTTACTGTTGTCACTTTAGTATTTTAGGATCTCACTTTGAGCTTGGGACTTCAAGTTCAAAATGCATTTGCTAAGTAAAGCATTGTCTACTTTGACACATCAAAGCCTTATCATTTAGTATTTGAGACTTTAGGCCTAAAATACGTCTTCGAAATAAAGACCTATTACTTTATATAAATCACATCGTTTTGACACTTTAAGGTATTACTAACAAATATTGTTAACTATTGTTCATTTTGACATTTTGGGGTGTCACTTTGTATTTTAGACTTATTAAATAAAGCAATTGTTTGCTTTAATATTTTAAAACCTCAATGATTTTGTACTTGTGATTTTAGGCTCAAAATACATTTGCTAAGTAAAGAGACTTATTTTCTATCACAAGCGTGCTGCCAATAATATGTTATAGATGATTTAGCAAATATTGTCTACTTTCGTACTTTAAGATATTAAAAATTTGTTCTTTAGATTTTAGTCGTAAAACGTATCTAAAAAGTAAAAGCCTATTATCTCATGCTGTCTTAGCTTGGGTGGCTCGGGCGTGGGTCTTTGCTTTGCGAGGTCCTGTGTTCGATCCCTCATGCTGTCTCCTGCGTAAGAGTCTGGTGGTGCCGGGGTTTACCCCGCCGGTTGGTACTGCGGGTCTGGGGTTGGTCCTGTCTGGGGTTACCACAGGCGCGCTGCTTGGACCCATGGCCCCGTCCTAGTGACGCCGCTACTGGGGGGCGGTCGAGGGTGAGGGTCACTGTGGTGTATGCCGGGGATCGTATGCCGCCGTGATGGCTGCCGGTGGTGGTTCTCCTCGTAAAGGGAGACCTCTTCCAAAAAAAAAAAAATATGGGACATTTACGACAAAAATAAATTTTATCAAATTATAAATTTAAATATACTCTTGTAAATATCATTTACTTTGTAGGAAGTAGTTTATTTTTGTAATTTATAAGGATATGAAATACAAAACAGACAATTTTTCTATGTTACAAATGAATGCAAATACGTTGCTTTAAGAAAAACACTTTTTGCTGGATAAATTATTTTAGTCTCCCAATTAATATCTGAAACAATTAAGTAATTAATAATAATTTATTACTTAGATACAAAAGCATCACTTCATTAAACATGACAATAAAATTGTTATTGGCCAATAAGTGACATATGTATGTATGATTTTTTATTATATATTTTTTATTTTTTCTCAATTTATAAAAATATAATACATAATTAAGAATTACAATAAAAGAACACCAAAAACGCGAAAGGTCGTACGGTACATCTAATGCATCATAATCTTTCCTGTCGCTTAAATATGTTGAAGCTTATCCCTTGAACTTGAGTGGCACAAAAATAATCATATGACAATAATTTATTTTGCTAATATAATATAAATATTGTAGTCAATGACTCCATCAACAAGGTTAATGGTGCCATGTCACCATTATCTCATCGGATTCCTTCTTTATACGTATATTAACATATTTAACCTCATTAGATAATGGTTGATCCAAAATAATAAGTAAAATATCATTTAATAATAATACTTATTTGTTAATTAAACAATAATTATTTTATAAAACTAAACAACAAAACTTCTAATTTTTACCCAATATAATTTTATGCTATATTGCTATCAAAGATTTGAGATTCATCCAAAACAAAAATGGTAAATCCAACAATTACATAACCAATGTTACAATTTGACAAATGGCATTCATTGGTGAACAACTGTGTCATCAAATACAACTACGTAACTAACATTAATAATTTGATCAATGAGATTAATGATCGTCTTTCATTAAACAATCATCTTACCATCTTCTAAAAAATTAATGCAATGTGCCAATACACAAAATCCAAGTTTTACCCACCAATTAGAACATATTTTTTGAATTTATTCTTTCATGATTGGTCATAAACTTGTAAGAAGGTCATCGGTTATTGTTCCTAGCTTGTGGCCGAAATAAAACCTTCCAAGTTGTTCAACTACACATTTATAGAATAAAAAAGGTACTTTCACAATAACAAAGAGTAAAGCTAGATTACATCAATCATAAGGTAAATTTCTCAAAATTTTTCATACATTTTTTTTTTTAATTTTAACAAATAACTTGCAAATTTCTCATAAAATGTATAAGCTAAAAATATTTAATAAAATTTTGTAAATTATGTCAAATAAATTATTAAATATAATCTAACACTTGTTGACAATAGGGTTAGACTTAAGAAAAAAAGTCAAATAAAGAAAAATAAAATTTAATGTTCTTGTTTACCTTTTGAAGTTGTTCAACTATAAAATATAAAAATAAAATATAAACAAGTTCAAAAGAAGAAAGTTAAAAAAAAGTGAGAGACAAAGACGAAGTCGAGTAAATTACGGAAAATTGAAAAATTAATAATAACAGCCGTAGCATTGACGTGTTTTGACGATTAATATCGTGTAAAACGATCGAACTGATCGAAGCATCCAATAATAGCAGCCGTCAGCCGTCTATTTAAAATGATGTATTGGCCAGCATTAAATAAACGCCTCTCTTCTTCATGTATACGTCCACTGAAAATCCCACCACTGAACGTGCCCCATCAAATCATCCCTCCACAAAATCACACGTGCCGAAACCAAACAATCCCACTTACTTGCACCGTCACAGCCGCGTTAAAACAAGATCTCCAGCACGCGTAAATAAATAGAAGACGTGTTTGTGAAATCGACGGACAAAGCCGACTTGACCGACCAAATCGCCACGTCACCACTCTGCAGCACACACGTTCTTTCCGACTCCAATTCCTTCCGCCACGTGTCGATTCCAACGGCTAGTTTTTGCACACCATTAATTTAACCGCCAATAAATAAAACAATTAACACACGAATGGGTTCTGAGAGGTTTCCGGTAATTTCTCGCGTTAAGCAGATATTTATTTATTATTATTTATTACCTTTTATTTTATTTTTCGTTTGCTGCTTTTTAAAAAAGTGAAAGCCCTTATCTTTTCCCACAATATACATATATCAGAGATCCTTGGCTTTTAAAAGAACTCTGTAGTTGCAGGCCGGTTCTTGTTTCCATTTAGGCCACAAACAGAAACAATAACAGTTACCTCAAATTTAGGATTTACAATCCAATTTAAAAAGTTTGTCATATCTCATCTTACTAATTTTGTTTTCAAAAACTTTCTTTTTAATTTGCTTAAACCCATTATTTACCTTTTACTTGTTATCGGGTGTTGAATTAGCAGAGGGTTGAAGAAAATGGTATTGGGAAAAAAATGCAGTTCATTGAGTGATGAAGATAGATTAGAATTAGGGTTTGTGAGGTACAATCGAGGGTTAGGGAGAAAAAGGATTTTGATTACGAATGATGTAGAAACGTCGTCGTATGATTCAGAAATCGCAACTCCCTTGAAGAGGCAATGCAGTGAAAAAATGATGGATTTAGAATCTGATGAAAGGTCTCCTCTTGAAGGCTTGCCGCAAGATGTCCTGGTTAGCATAAAAAAAATACCAAACTTTAAGATTCATGCTGAACTATAATTAGCAAGTTTTTGGTTATTAATCGAAGTTTTGGTTTTTATTTTTGCAGATTAGGATTCTTTGCGGTGTCAATCATGAAGATTTGAAGCAGCTTTTTCATGTATCTAAACCAATCAGAGAAGCTGTAAGTATACTAATTCTAAAAATTAACTTTACATTTTGATTTTAAGTGTTTATTTTGATTTGGGATCGATTTTGATTCTCTTGTTTGTGATGAACAGACGCTGATTGCAAAGAAATGGCATTTCGCATACAGTACACCAACGAAAACTCGAATGTTTAGATCCTCCGTTGATTTTGAGGGTCCAAATGAAGATGATGAAATCGAAACACCAGCTGCTCCAAGGCAAATGCGTGGTTACAAGTCAAGAATCAGCGGCAAAAAGCTTTCTGATATTTCAGTAGCTTTATTTGCTTCACCGCAGAAAGATCTGTTCATGGAAGAATAATAAAAAAGTTATAAGATGGTTCTTTCTTTGTTCTTTATGTATATAAATTAAATTTGTGCTTGTAGATTTAGTTGCATAGATTTGAAAATAATTCTACATCTGTTGTACTTGTCGAGAATCCTTACACGCCAGTTTTCTTCAAAAGCTTGGATTGAAGAGATGGACTTTAGCTTCTTATGTATATGTTATAAGTGTACATTAGAGTAATTTACATGAAGGGCAATCTTGACCTTTTCTGCTGTTTACAGAGTCGAGATTTCGGGGTGTACAGTTGATTTTTACTACATAATAAATCAAAATTTGTTCCTCGTTTATTTATCATTGATTTCTAAGTATTGTTCCATTTTTTTGTTGAGAATTTTGAGTGAAATGCTTTTGGAAAACAGATTTGCAGTATGAAAAAGTGGACTGTTCACCAGGACAAGTGAATAAATGATTACGATTGTTATGCCACAGATGCCTCCTAACTAATTGTGGCATAATTTAAGGAGTAACAAATGGGAAAATTGAAAGAGATGAGAAAATTTAGCTGCTCTGTCAAATGGAATGTTTGGAAAGTAGTTTGTTTGAGCAGTGTGTGCTGGGGAAACATAATCTATATGATCATCGAAATAAGGACAGCTGTTAATGAGTTGTGTCTGTACCATGGAAATGGTGAAGACAGAGGAGACAACAGCTGTTCTCAACTGAAATCAAGGATGTTCAATACTTGAAAAGTGCTTACACTTGAAGGAAAACTCTTATTGGTTTCCATACACATTCTAGGAAAATCTTGTTAAAAGATCATAACTTCTCTTCCAATTGCTCAATGAATTATACAATGGCCAGTCGGGAGTAATAGGAGTGCATGATTTACTTTTTCCTTAAAAAAATGTTTCCTTTTGTCGGAAAGTGACAGGAAGTACATTAAATTATAGTATTCTGTGTTATAAACGAGTGTTGATAGGTGTGCTCTTAAATATTATATCTCAAAAAAAAAAAACATTTTTATAAAAAAAAAAAAAAAAAAAATCTTGTAAATCCTCTCATATTTCACTTTGTTTCCCTCCGCATATTTAAAACAAATAAGAGATTTAAATTTAAAAATTTTATCTTTTCTAACAATTAATTTAACATGTTTTATCCATTACAAATTATTTTTGAAAATTAATATTCTATCACTATCCATATTTTGAACATGATTATTAATTTATATTATTTATCATGAATACATCACATTTAAATTCATAAGATTTTAAATCATGATAATAAATATATTTTAAAAAATCGACTAAAATCATGACCATAGAAAAAAACCACTATTTCTAATACAAACGATCTTAATGCTTCTATCCAATATCAACCATCAAAGAAACGTTTTCATATAATAATATATCATATTGTGTATTTATAATAGAATAATATTGTATTTCTCTAATTTTATCATATTTGGAGAAGTGACTTATCAATTGAATAATCACATGTGACAATTATTTGAGAATAAAATATTAGAATGCCTATTACTATCCTTAGACTACTTATATATACACAACTATCAAATCATAGTCATACATATATTTATTTTTAAATTAATAAAAATAATAATTGCATAAACTTAGGTAAACAATTCATAGGAATGGAGTATTAATTGTTTTAATAATAAATGTATAGCTAAAAATAATTTATTATGGTGATTTTTTCACCCAATTATTTTTTTATAATAATAACTCATTTAATTTACAAATTTTCTTAAAATTTAAAAATTATTATACGTTATAAATTGACACAAATAATATTAAAAGTAATTATATGATAACCAGCAGCAGCCCATGGTGACTAAACTTGAGACCATTATAAACAGTATCAGCCCGGCCCAGTTATCGAGTCGGTTTGAATGATATTAATTAATAATTTCCTTGTGCAGACTTCTGGCAGACGCTCAGCGCCCCGGACTGACTCCGTTTCGGGCTTTAATTTTGTAGGTGATATTGATCGTCTACAAGATGCGAGCACCCCGAAGGAGACGAACCAGGGCCAGAGTTAAAGAAGGAAAAGTTTAATGATACGGTGTCGTTTGCCTCGTTTTCAAATTTACGGATACAGCGCGTTGTGCTTAATTTTGCATCTCAGGTCTAATTTTTTTTCTTATGTTCTAAACTTAGTATGTCACTATTCTCTTGTAGAACAGTCCAATTAGGTTTGTCTGTGATTCCATTTGTTGCTCACATTGTTATTACATATGTTATAAATTGATGATGTGTACAAGTTTCGATCTTTAAGGCCTCTGAAACTGAATGTCGTGTTTGGTTGGTGAGAAATTGTGAGAAAAAATAGGAATCAAATATTTGAAATGTGGATGCTGGATTTTTTACTGCATTTCGTACTTTATCAGAAAATAAGGTATTCAAAGTGGAATCTCACTTGTTTCTTGTTTGATCTGCTTGAACGTTGGATTTTTAACTGCATTTCGTACTTTATCAGAAAATAAGGTATTCAAAGTGGAATCTTGCTTGTTTCTTGTTTGATCTTCTTCTCTTTCTATAATTCATTGATGTCTTCTATAATAATGCATGTGTGAATTAATCATATGTGTATGTGCATCTTCATTGTGGGTATTGAACATTAAATGAAGATATTCGTCTTGCTTTTATTCAAAGATAAATTACAAAAAATTTAAACATATTTATTTTAATTTTGTTTATTTGAGTGATGAAGTATAAGATTTTCTCTTGTTTTTGTTACTTAACAAATTGGAAAATGCAAAGATATCAACAAACTGTTGATCGAAGAGGATTTGAGGTATTGGTTTCCATGCAGCAACTTTGATGTGGACATCCTTATTTATCTGGTGTTGGCATTTATTCTAGCTGCAAACATGTAAAACCAACAACTCACATCTTAGGTCACCTTAAAATATGTAGAATCAGATTAACGGTATGCGGAAGTTCCAATGTTCTACCTTCAAATAGAATGGAAAGAGTAATGGTATTGTATGTGTCAAAGGGGTACATAAATACACATGTAACCCTTTTTTTCCTCTTAACTAGATTGGCAATGTTCATTTTGTCTCTCTTTCTTCAGGTTTTGACATTGAAGGCAATGGTCTTAAAAGGTTCTGGACTCCATCAAGAGGGGTTTGCTTATTGTTGGTCTGGTGCTTGTGCCAATGCTGGCATAATTGAAGGGAAGTACTGTTTTGGTTGCAATTCATTTCAACCTAGCCAGTTGACATTAAAGACACTCCCCCTGACCAGCAGCATGTTTGCCGTGTTGGCATTTCTAGAGAGGATGATCCGGTGGGAAATTTAGGAGAAACAGAGCACAGCTTTGGGTTTGGCGGCACGGGAATAATTTTTAATGATGGGAATTTTTAGATTTTGGTGAAAATTTTGGAACTGGAGATGCAATAGTATGTGCTTTAGATCTTGAAAGTAAGTCATTGGCTGCCATAGGATTTGCTTAGAATGGAAAATGGTTAGGCACAGCAAAGCAATTTGATGCAGGTCCAAAGGGTCTTGGGTTGGCTGATTCTCCAGTGAGAGAATTGCAGTGGGAACCAGCGGCATTTCCTCATATTCTATTGAAAAATGTTGTGGTTGTCATGCAGTTCAGTGTTGAAGAGGGATTAGTTCCAGTAGAAGGCTATAAGTTTGGATTTCAGCTTTTGATGTCAGGAATACAATATTGTGACCTACTTTCTCTAACATGAATTGTGAAGTAATGATGATGGTAGGCTTACCTGCTTCAGGAAAGACTACTTGGGCAGAGAAATGGGTGAAAGATCATCCTGAGAAGCATTATGTTTTGCTTGGAACAAATCTGATCCTTGAGCAGATGAAGGTTTTGTTTTAACCCGCCCGTTTGAACTGTTTTAATATAGAGTTTCAAATGGCTCTTTACTGTGTTCAATTCTTTTTATAGATGCAATATTATTGTTACAGGTTCCTGGGCTATTGCAAAATCACAATTATGACGAACAATTTAAGTGCTTAATGGGTCGAGCAAATGCGATATTTGATACCCTATTATCCAGGGCATCAAGGACACCTTATAATTATGTTATTGATCAAATAAATGAATCAAAGATGCATGCAAATGTAAATTGAAGCCATTTGTAAACTTCCACATGGTAGTGCACACTGTTGCCTTTTATCTGTGAGAAATTTATGTGCTGTATAATTATTTGGAAGTCTGGCTAATTTCTCAATGGATGATATATCCCAAATCAGATTACCGTTGTAGCATTTTCAAAACCAGAAGAGCTAAAGATTCGTTCCGATAAATGATTCAAAGAAATGGGAAACTAGGTGCCTGCTGATTCAGTCAACAACGTGTTAGGTATCCCTCTAGATCAGCATTATTTAGGAATTTTGTTTTCTAGTTATTTTATTTTTACCAATTGCTTTGATGTTCTCATCTCATATTCTGCACTTCTATGATGGCCTGTTTGTGCAGCAAATTAAGTTTTGCCTTGGAGCAAGGATATTCCTAGCTTAGATGAATTTTTTGATAATTTAACTATTCAAGAACTCTTGTGCTCTTTATAGGCTCCATTGAGCAAAATATCTAATGTTTGGCCTCTTTTTAGGGTTACGTTTGTTGAGCTTGACAGAGGAGAGGCTCAGAGACATTTGGATGAGATGAAGCGTGCTCTAGGTTCTGTGTCTAATCCAAACATAAAGAATTATTTACCTTATTCTCGTGAAAATTCTGTTTAGTCATTTGCCAGGCCTTCACTGGAAAATCAAGGAGCTTTATCAGGTTTAGACTCTAGTCTTTTATGAGTGAAATTAGAAAGTATCCCTGTTGACATCTTGATTAACTCTGATGTTGCCTCTTGATCTAATTGGCGGCAAACATTGGCAAAGCTCTTATCTTCCTTCTCCACTAGTGAACTACGGCTACCAAATGCCTAAACAAGTAAGTGTTGCCTGATTTATCCTGGTTTTGTGTTATATTTTATTCAACATGGATTCTGCAGAGAAGCTGGCAGTGGTGGTATGTGTTATGCCAAATATCGTAACGCAAATGCACATATCATTAACAAGTAATAGAGTGATAAGTAGATTATCATTCTTGGGAGGATTGTTGTGCACTAGGTAACAAAATTATCTAACTCTAATTCTATTTAAATAAATGAAACAGTGAAATCAAACTAAGTAAAATTTAACTGGGTACAACAAATGAAAAATGAACTAATTATAGATTTTTGATTTCCCCGAGATTAATTCCACTTAAACTATCTAATCTAATTAACTAATGTCAATCCCTATGTTGGCTGCAAATTTCTTTATGGTCATTGTTAATCTTTCTCAAGCATTAACCATTATTTCAACAAGCTTCCTGCATCTCTGTGAAAACTCTAAACTAATTAAAGGCTAAAATTCATAACACTATACAGGCTTCACAAATATCTTTATCTTATGACAACTCGTGGTATATCAATCATAGGCATATTTAATCATCACTTCTCAGTCCCAAATTAAATGCTAAATCATGCAAAAGTTGATTAATTTTTTACAAGCATAAGGCACAAATTGAAATACTCAATATAGTATTGGAATCAACATCAAATTAATTAAAACATAGAATAATTCAAATATTCATAATCTGGCTAAATCATAGCCCTAGAAAGAAAAACTAAAAACATAATGAATTTAAATATCATCTCAGAAATTCATTGAAACATGAAAAGGAAAAGAACATAGAATTTTGAAGTTGAATCAAGTCTTCCTTCAACTCCAGAACTGGTAATCATCTCCTCCTCGCTGTCTTCCTGCCTTTTCATTCTTTCCTTTGGTAAAAGACTCTGTTGGCTGCTAGGAGGTGTGTGTCAGAAAAATCTAAGCTTCATTTTATAGTGCTTCTCGAATGGGACAGGTTCGGAAGTTTTGATGGCTTGAAGCCCAAAAACAAGGGAGTAGGCACAACGGCGCTGGTAGGCACCATGTACCTTGTTTTTCTTTCATATATAGATTGCCATATGGTTCATTTTGAGTTGGTATAGTTTAATCATTCATTTTGACTGATCTGCACTGCCATCTCGAGAGCTTTGGCTACAAATTTTTGGCTCAAATGCCATCCAAAGCACCCGAAATTGACCTAGTACTCTCTTATTATGTTAACTACAAAATAAACGAAAAAAAAAAAAATTCATAAAATTCTACAAGAAAACAACAAAATAACAAGCTTAAGGTACTCAATTTATGCACACAAAATCCCTTATCAGTCTGCCGACAGCTCTTTTGTAGTTTTTGTTGCTTGTGTATACATAAATTTTTTCATTTACCTTTGTACAAATAGTATCAAATTCCTCCAATACATGGGGCGCTCACTCCTTGTGCAACTTTTTTGAGTAATCAAAAGAGTTCTGTCCCTAGAGATGACATTTGTTTCTCAGAGAATTATGGCACCTATCCTGGGGTTAGACTTGACCCTTACCATGGTCATAGAGTTGTTGACCCTTATTGTAAGCCTGTTTCTGTTGCTGATCCCTATAGGACTAGTGTATTCCTGAGATGCACCAAAAATGCCCTGTGACAACTAGTATGGTTGTACCATCTCCAATGGGAAATGCAAGGACTTCATTCACACAGAATAGTTTTTGTTGGACAACTTAATCCCATTGGAGGACCACAAGCTGATGCGCAAGTTCCCATAGCTCCCACACTTGCACCGAGTTCTCTCCCTTCCACATATGGTAGGCACTCTTGACTCATTATTGCTCATACATGTGCACATTTTTATTTAGATGTAATGGCATAATTTGGAATATTTAGCTGGCGACTTGTTAATGCTATGCTAATCACTTACAGTGAA
Source organism: Trichilia hirta (assembly GCA_035221805.1). Lineage (NCBI taxonomy): Eukaryota > Viridiplantae > Streptophyta > Magnoliopsida > Sapindales > Meliaceae > Trichilia > Trichilia hirta. The sequence continues at coordinate 3,270,559 of JAWDEX010000006.1, read as the reverse complement.
TACAGACAATAATTAGTCATGTTAAATTTGAAATGCTATTGAGTTGTCCATACGTAGTTAAGAAAGTGCTGGAGATGCTTTTATCATTTGTTGAGCTAGAGCTGACATAATGAAACCAATTTCTCAATTTAAGATATTGCTCTTACATTTGTGGTTTAAGGGAGTAAATGTTGATGAATATTGTAATATAGTGATTAGCAGTACATGCTGTTGTTCTGTTCCCTTTTGGGCATCTGTTACTAGCTTGTCTTTTTGACTGATATTTTTGTAGCATCTGCATTTCAGGCCCACCTTATCAAACTCCAGTGGTAAGTTCTTCATATGGAAAATTTCCTGCTGATTTGCATTATTCTGGAGGAAATTCCACCCCTTGTCCCAGGTATTATTGACCGTTACACAGATTCACTGGTTAATCGCTGAAGCCCTATAACCAGAGTTTTGGATTCATCCATGAGGGGTGAGAAACCAAACTAATTTTGTAAACTGTTTTAATGACCACAACCATATACTGATAGGAATGTCCATTGTAGATTATCCGTTTCTAATATGACCTTACACCTGAAAATGAAAAACAAAATTAGTTTGACCATTTCATTTTGTTCAAAAAGTAATAATAAGAAATAGTGGTTTGTAAGTATTCACCGTGTCATTTTTTTCTTCCTTTCTGATTTTTCGTCTTTGCCTGTGTTGTGTTTTGCATTTGGATTATTTGACGATATTTTCCAACAAATTGCTTCAATTTTGCACCTGTACATCAACCGAGGAAACGGGAAACTATGTTAGAAATCTTAATATGAAATAATTTATTGTGTCTCACAGTTTTATTGCAAATCAAGTTTGTCCAGCCGTTGTTTATTATCACAATCCAGAAACATAGATAGTTGAGTACAGAGAATGGTATTAATCAATGGACCAAAGGGAACACAATATTTCAAAGAATGGCCCAAAATTGAAATGTAACTTTCTAAAATTAGCCAAAGTTTTCGGTAAGGTCCTATTTGTTTTACACCTAAGCTCCAAACCATGTGATGAGCATCTGAACGTCGTCCTTTCATTATTCACCAAAGTCATGGCTTTGAACCCCACCAACATCATCTCCTACCTCCTTCTCTATTTCTCTTTGCATGATATAAAGTTGATTTTAGGTACAACATTGAATAGATGGTCTAGATTCGTTGTCTGCCATAACTAACAACGACCATCCACCTTGGCTTGAAAGAATGCATTATTTCCTTCCAATCAACGGCTCACAAGTCCGTCTTTACATTTTATTCTGCTTGACGGCCCAAATACATCTGGAAATTGGAATAAACAAAAGAATTGAATCATAGATCATCAAATATTGAGCTTATTGATGAACAAATTTCAATAAAGGTAAAGAGCATCGAGAAATTTGTGGTATAATCTCATCATTTGTTAATTCCAGGCACTTGGCCACCTGCATTGTATTCAATCGAATGCATGCAACTCCAGGATGCGCAAATCCAAGTACATGAAACAGAGAAATCCATAAATTAGAAAAAAAAATTTTAACCCTTCAGGAAACTAATAGGGATTTCACTCGAGTTAATTATTTGGATCCAAAAAGCTGCCATTTTCATTCAATTGAATGAAAGTGATAAACTTAATGTAAAGGGGAGACGTTAAATTATAATCATAGACAGTGAATATATTCCATTCCACCTGTCGTTTAAAGTAATCAAGATAGATGAAAATATTCTGCTTTAACCCATACCTACATAAATTAGAAGAGAGAAGAGGAGTGACCAAAAGGCAGTAGGATTCTCTCCTGATCTAATTTTACCTGAGCTAAATCTTAACCAACCATTTTAAAAGGTTATAAAGCAATATATGTGATGGAGTATATCTATCGAAAAGCTATTATTTTCTTTTACTCTTCTGTTTTCGAATCAAATAGCTTTTCAACAAAATGCTTCTTTTAGAAGCACTTTTCAAATAACACGGGTAGCAGATTAAAGATAATAGTCAATAGTATCACGTTCACTCTGCTTTGTGGTCCAATTTCGCTCATTTGTTTTGGGCACTTAGTCACATTGGACGATCCATTTTAAGTAGTTAATAATTAATAGTTCCCATGAGCAATATTACAAGCCAATAATTGGATCATTAACAATAAAAATAAACAAGCTTATAAATGCTTGGTAAAACACACATAAAATAAACTAATTGTATTTAAAAATAAAAATAAACAAAACATTATAATCAAAATGTCGTTGATTATGAAGGCTTGTATTTATAAAATAAACCCCAAATAAATTAATTAGATTTCCAGGTTTTAATTGAGAATTTGATGCTGAATTAATTAGTACGGAAAGGCAACGAACTCTGAACTTCTGTGCTACCGATCATTACCAAATTTCATCTTTTTCGTATCATTTATTCGATCACCAAGCTTTCAAAGAAATGTGTATATTTCATTAAATCACCAATAAAAGTTCTTTATCAAATGAAAGCTGAGATCAGGATGTAATAAGTACGTCATAAAATTATTGCAAGAACACCTTTACAACAAGTGTCTGTCTGTCTGTCTGTCTGTCTGTCTCTCTAGTTGTATTTTTCTTATTTTTTTTATCTTCCAAATAACTAAAAAAATAACCTTTTTTAACATTAACTTATATAATATCATTGTCGAATATCAGTGATACTTGGAGTAGGAGAATTATATTTTCAATTGATAAAAAGAAAAGAAGAATCTTACTAAAGTTTAAATGATCTTTTTTTCTTAATTAAAATTAATTTAATAATTTTTTACCCTTAATTTTGGATTTACATATTTTGTATGAGACATATCTGAGATTATAAAGGATAAAATTGATTTTTAAAATCAAATTTTGCCAAAAATAATTTTAACTTTTTTTATCAAATATTTTAAATAATTGACTTATTATTGTTTACTGTTAACTTAGTGTCTTTTTGTAAAGCATGGCAACTTCAATCATCCATGAGAAGAAAAAAGGAAACAGATTGAAATGAAAGGAGAATGACAAAGAAAGATGGCCAAGCTTGCAACCTAAGCTTATTAAGAATAATTTGCAGATATTTCTTGATATATTTTTTTTACAAAAATAATTTAATCAAGATTCAAGGCTCAATGCTATATTGTTATAGAAGCATCAAATTCGTTCTAATTAAGTTTCAATTTCTCTAATTTAAGGAAGATGTTCAATTTTCACCAGTGGCTTTAATGAAGTTGATACAATGTGCAGTGCCTAAGATTTGTCTGTCTATATTAATTGACACGTCTGCATAAAATGATTTTAACGTAATATTGGATTAAAATCTTTGGTTTGGCACAAAAATTATTTTTAATTAGTAAAATATTTTGTAACTCGACTTGGCTCTCACTATCTATATGTCAAGTTGGGTATGCACAAATTATAATTTTTATTAATAATGGAATTATTTTAATAATAAATATATAAGATTTTATTTGCATTATTTTGTGTATTTAACTTTTTATTAATATTTAAAAAATATAACACAGTAAATACACTATATTCTAGCCGGAACAATAATTAATAACAACTAGTGGTGATTGTCAATACGCTCTTTCAAAGATAAAATTTATTATTTTAACTCAAATAGTTATGTAATTCATTACCATGTATGCATACACATAAATTCACTGAAATTATTTAATTATTTTTTGTCATAATTGATGTGTGATTTTTATATAATTTATCAATAAATATCATATTATTTATTTGAAGAAAATCGTAGGTGGTTTGTTTATCATATAATGGAGAAATTAATTTAAAAGTGTTACATAGAGAAAAATAAAATTAAAAGATTTTATAATAAAGAGAAAAATATTAAAAAATAAAAATTAAATTTTTTCTGATTTCATTCTGTCCTGTCATATGACAAACCTGATGTTCTGCCATGTGATAGGACATATCAACTTCAATCTTTCTTTTTATTTTATAAATAAAGTCTTAGACAGGACATAATATTATTTATACGGGGATTGAAAAGTACCCATAAAAGACAATTACCCTCGTCAGTGGTATGAAAATTATTTTTTAATTTTTTTAATGTAATAATTATTATATGTTTAAATTTTATAAAATATATTTTATAAATTTTTTTAAAATATAAATTTTATTAATTACATTTTAAGTATTTTATATAATTTTTTTAATAATTATTATATATATATTTTAATTTTTATTAAAATTAAAAATATAATAATTATTATACTAAAAAAATAAAAGATAAAAAATTAATTTAATAGAAAGTATTTATTATAATTTTTAAACTTTAAGAGAGTTCACGAAATATAAAATAAAAAATATTTCTTATTTAAAAAAAAAAAATTATTAGAGTATTTGTCATTATGTTTTTATTAATACTTTTATCTAATAATTTTAAATATATATTTTTTAAAATTTATAAATTATAATTATTTATAATAGAGAGAAAAGAAAATTCATCACATCCGATACTGTGTTATTATTCAATAACCCTGTTCAGACCATTGCACCAATTTTTTTTTTCTTATTTTTTAAGATTAAATATTTATCCCATTACGTGGATTTAATTCTTTCAAAAGACATGATCATGATAGTAAATTACAAGTCCGCATTATGCTGTCCGCGTTAGAACGAGAAAAGAATCGTCCCCATCATCACAATACAACTCCATTGGACTCAGCAATAAAAACATTGGTAATTGATTACCTCCAAGCAAATGACAAGAAAAAAAAATATTGTGGAGAGGAAGAAACAATAATTACTGACAATCAATTTAAGTTATATTTTCAAGTCAAAAATGGTTTAAGATAAAAGAAGTTAAATATTAAATATTGATATAATAAATAAGTAAATTTTATAATTATTAAATATTTTTAAAATATAATAAAATAATATAATTCTAAATAAAGTTATAACATTTTCTTCTCTATGCGATTGCCTTTTAGTTTGAACGTTTTTTTTGTCTATCCTTCTACCTATTTAATTTAGGTTATAGTTGTCTCTTTTGCTAATTTACACTTTGTTTAGAATTATAATATTTTTATTGTGTTTTGAAAATAAAACTTTAAAAAAAATATAAGGTAAATGTTAAATTTTAATAAAATTTATATATTTTTATATTAATATTTGATATCTAAAAATTTTCTTTAATAATTATTGTAATTTAAAAGTCACCACACCATAATAAATTTTTTTTTTAAATGATTTATAAATATTTTTACATATTTTATTTTTGCAAATAATTTAATCAAGACTCATTAATATATTGTTATGGAGCATTAAATCCACTCTTATTAACTTTAACTAAAAGAAAATCATTATATAAATGAGAGTTGATAAGTATTACATCCGCGGATATTGAGGTGTGTTAAATGGAATGAGGGTTGTAAAGTATTTAGAGCAACTTTTAATTTAAGAATGGTTAGTTAGAGATGGTAAAGGGTTCTTACTTCACCATACAAATTAATTGAAAACTGAAACCATTTTCTTAGTGAGATGAAAATAGGTCTAAATTAATTAAACAAATTAAGATGGTAGCGCTAAGAGATTAAATTAAAGATTTTATTTTATATTTAATACTATTGTGTGCGATTTTTATGCATGATCTTTGTAATTTAGAATGACTATCAAGTGATTTATGTGGTCCCGACCTTAAGAGTGTATTAGTCCTGTGTTTAGTTGGATGCTTCGGTGGTGATTGGGTGTAAGAGTTTTTTTTATGTAAAAAAAAAAAAAAAAAATGTATTTTACCTCAAATATTTATTTAATTACCATGTATATATTTTTGCATTAATCCAAATCATAATTTCCCGTTAAATAAGCCTTTAGCTCAGCCTTATAGAATGAATGGATCGTTTTCCTTCTATTACATCATCATACCATTTGAAGCCTTCCTACTACAACGCACCCCCAGAGTGAAGAAAAGTAATCAAGAGCCTATGAACCGCATATCCAAAGATCTGTACAGGACTTCTTCTTTTGTTTTTTACTTTTCCCTTCATTTAAAGTCTCGTCCCACCTCTCATTTTCTTTCTCCACTTTTCCAAGAACAAGAACAAACGAAACAAAATCAAATATCCTTTCACTGCAAACATTTTCTTTGCAAATTCTCTTTTTGATTCTCTCATACGTGGAGGAAAACGAAAACGAATGTGAAAATTCAAACAACATGGTGAAATCGATTTCGATGAAAATATCTTCCCATGCAGCTCTCTTATCATCAGATCCCCTCTTTTCCAGCTTTGCTACTCTGTACATTCTAATTCTCCTCTATTTTCCTAGTATTTTCTTAAAAATCATTTTCTCTCCTGTTCTCTTTATCACTTTCACCCTTCTGCTCACGTTACTCCGTTTCGGTGCAACACAGAGAAATGAAAACAAAGGAAACAGTGAAAGCAACTGCATTCCTGAAGCAGCAGATGAGATTTCTTGCCCGAATTATTCGGACCAAGATCACAAATGGGTCAAACACATAGAGAAAAGTTTTGAACCCAGCCCGTATTTTGAAGAATCATTCGTCGAATGGAACGTGAGAGCTCCGTTAGAAGTCATACACGAAGCATTTGAAGGTGAAGAAGAAGAAGAAGAAGAAAATATTAAAGATCCGAATAATAGAAAGAATCCGGGTAATCAAGATCCATCCCCGTTTTCTATCAAAAACTACCCATCTTTGTCCTTGTACGACCCTCAGACAGATTCTGATAGTTCATCGGACGGTGATTTCCCGGAAATCGGAGACTGGGATTCGCCGGCAAGCGGGTGTTTTGGATGGGAAGATGAAGATAGAGAAGGTTTGATAGAGATAGCTATTGATTATGGGCATGGCGGTAACAAGAGAAAAGGCTTAGATTTTGAGAATTTTCATGGTGAAGAGGAGAATAATTTGATAGAGATAGATATTTCACCGATGAAAATGAAGAGAAACGGCGATTTTCAGGTGAGAGATTGAATTAGGTTCAGTTAATGTGAGATTAATTGAGTTAATTAGAAGTGATTATGGTTAATTATCACTTTGGTAGATAGTGTTGGGTTTGAGAAAGGGTTTTGGTTGACCGTTGTATAAAACCAATGTTCAAAACGAATTAATCACTAAGTCCAAAGATTTAAATGTGTTTTGCGAATTGACTAATTTACCCCTCCTTTTCTTTTTCGTTCATTTTTTTTTAAAAGCCTATGTTCATTGATCTAGTAAGAATATTCAAGGACGCGTGGCATTATGGGTGTACTGAAAGTGAGGTTACAGATGGCTGAAAGTGGTCTTGATAAATGGCGGCAAGCTGTTTATGAACATTTGGGTTGGGAACGGTGATAGAGATAGGACAATACAAAAGGAAGAGAATATCTACCGGAACTTGTGCAATCTTTCAATCGTTTTTTTATTTGGTGCATGCTGAATCATAAGCAGTATGCCAAATCATGTTTCCAGCTGTTTATTTTCTGAAAAAGTTTTCTGCCTCTTAAGGATTTCTCCTTAAATATTTTCTGAAATCATCAAGGTTTTCGAGTTTTGCTCTGTTTTTTCTTCAAAGCTGATTAATATTTTTTTTCAGTTAAAATGATATTAGTATGGTTCATTTTTTTTTTCATGTTTTAGTTGACACTGCTTAGTGATTACTTTATCTAATATCAATAATGCCTCTTTTAAATAATATAAATTTGTGTTCAAGAAGATATTTTAATTGTGATTGCAAGTAGTGACCTAATGTTAGACCTTTAACTTTGAAGTATGGCAAAACTTGGTTTTGAGAACTTTACACTACGCAAAAAAAGTAGTGAGATAGCGCGGGGCGTTCAAATGAGCAAAAAAAATGGAGTTAAGTGTCGAGAATTTTAGCAGCATATGACATTGAAAAAATGCACTTGGGAAAAAATATGAACTATTAAGTAAGGGAAATGGGTGCAAAACATGCAAGCACATGCAGTATATATTTGGAGTTTCCATGGCGAGCTGTAGAGATTGTTGTGCATAAGTTTGAGATGAGTTCGCAAGCTGAAAGTATTGTACCTTGCGACATGGTGGAGAAATTCATTGAAGCTTGAAGTAGAGTGCATGAAAGGCCTCCAACTTGGATTTAGTAAAGGGAAGACTATGTCAACGCGAGGTGGTGCAATAAAGATTAAATCTTTGTGAAGCAGCACATTTAGAAGAAATGACTAGGTAAAGAATTTTGTAAAGGTAAGTCAAGTATACCAATGTATTCGATAAATATTACATTTTGCATTCCTAAGCAACTAAAGATGTTGGTTGTGCTTATATTTATAAATAGGATTATCTGTAAAGTGCTAAAGGAATTTAAAACTGGAGTGAGTCTCTAAGCACTAATTGAAAGTACTGAGACCTTTCTCAGTATTAAAAGGTTGAAAATTGGTGTTTCTGTAAATACGTCTGTATAGTTTTGTTTTTATTGTGTAAACTACAGTACACACTCAAAAACAAAATGACTACAACTCATGTAAACTAGTAAAGCATGAGGTCCTTTGGTTAGTACTTCCCTTTTTACTAGTTACCCCATCTATGCGAGACAATACGGCCGCCCCCATCTTGTCATCTTTTGATCCAAAAAACGAAAAGAAGAGGAGGATAAGATGAAGATGTGTCCATTGATATAACCATGGAATAGTATTAGTTGGTGAAAATGAAATCTCTGATATTGCTTGAGAAAATTTTAAGGAACAGTCTTTTATTGACGAAATTGGGATTAAGATACATACCGAAATGTTTGTTGGAGTCTAGTGGTTGTTAAATCAACATAATTAAAAGGAGCAAATAAAAGAATAGATAGTATTGGTATTGTAATGTGACAAATGTCATGTTGATAAAACAAAGAGAAAGAGTGATGTTTTATTTGTATCTACCAAGTTGTTAACCTGCCAACATCATTCAAAGCAAAGCATGCCTATTTTGAATGAATCAAATGAAGAAAACAATGAAATACCAGTTTTCTTAACAATTTGAGGGATGATAATTTTGTAACAAGTATGCGATATCTTGATCATAAATTGCAGACTTAAAACCATTTTAATTAGGTGAACGTCACAGATTTGGTTATCAAAGTTGACAGAATAAAAATATAAAATTAAAAATTTCTCTAACCCTAATATGAATGTAATTGGACCTCAAATCTATAGAATTACATGAATTTTTTCCCAATACATGACTGGACAAAGCTAACATTCATGATTCTTTTGTTACCTTTGCTATCCCACGGACAATATATTTGAATCATTAGGATATTAAGTTTGGGTGTGTGAAATAAAAGAATTTTATATTGAAAAGTTATAAATGAGTGAGTGATATATAAATAGAGTAAACCCATGTCTTAAAATTTTAAATTTAAAATGATATCTAAATATATAAATATGTTCACTCGGTTGGATATATTCTTTGGAAGGGATGTGAGTATGAAAATAATGGTCAATATGTAGACTCTTAAATGAAAATGGCTCAAGGAGAGTGAGTTGGCGTAGGGTAGAGTGGCAAGGCACAAATCTTAGAAAAAAAGAGTACGTACGTTTAACAGCACCTGATTTTAAGTGAAAAACAAGTAGACTCTACTATAAGAGAAGTGAGCTGGACTTGGTAAAAATATAACTATTGATAATACTGTGATAAATAAGTAAACCCACACTCTGAACCCAATGTGAAAGTGAGATCTGCGAATGGAATTCCAACAGGAGGTATAACGGGCTGAAGATAGCCCATATTAACGGACAAACTCGGGTAGGTTTTGTCTTGATCGATTCATTGTTATGCTCATTTCGCTGCTCGTGTAGCAACCATCTGACCCAAAAGTAGTGTACGAATATTTGGCACCGCTTGAGGGCTAGCCTTCTCAAACAAACTTTCACACTCAGGTAACTGATTTGTATAAGAATGCTCAACACAAGTCCCTTCTCGACTCTAGTCTTAAGGCACTCATCACCGACTAGGCTCCCAGCTACCATGATCAATACTTATAGGTGATGATAATAGACTGAACTCTAGTGACAAATTAGATGAAATCAATGAGAAGAACATATTTGAGCTTTATCCACATTTTTAATAAGGTTTAATAAAATTTGTATTAATTTAAATTCTAAGGCCCAAACACAAAAAAATCATAACAAAAATTAAAAAAAGGGTGGTGTTAGAATGTAAATATTTTGTTTAAAATTTATATACAAATTATGAGATACATTGTTAAAAATATAAAATAATTTTTAAAAATAAATAAGATGGGTTATAGAATAATTAATATAATCATGTCATGTTAGTTTGTACATATTAAAATAAAAAAAATTATAATTTTAGTATTATTTATAAAAATTAAGATTAAACATATTATATTGTATAACTTTGTCTTAAATGAAAATGTATTTAAAATTTGTTAATGATGTCACATTTATTATAAAAATAATTTATTATATTTTTAAACAAAAGCATTTATAGTCATATCATAGTATTTAAAATGAAATTTACTTGCTATTTTATTTTGAAATCGACGACTTCTGTTTGCCTTTTATGTCTTTGTGCTAAAAGCATTTTAGATCAAACTTCAAATATATCATTTTTCATGTCGTTTTATTTTTATTTTTTCATAAATCAACATTATTGAATTTGAGCAAGAAAAGTAAATATATTTTATAGCAAAATTACTGTATGCATCGTCTCCTATGTTCAACACCTTTCAATTTTTTATTTATAAAATATGTATTAATCCTTTATTATCAGACTGATTAACATTAATCATTTTAAAAAAATATCTGTAAGGATCTCAATTCATGCAATATCTCATATTATTATATAATTAACAGTAAAATTTTAAAAGATAAAAATATTTTATGATTGTATGAAATATTTTTTATAAGTTGTTAGCAGTTTAATTCTTAAATTTCAAATTATTTACATCTTACTATAATATGAAAAAAGATATATTTTAAATGAATATATTATATTTAATTTCATTAATGTTTAAGAATTTAGCCATTATTATTTGTAGCTAATTAGTATTGTATAAGATCACAAAATCATTGAAACTAAAAGCTTTAATAGGCTAAACCTTGGAATATTTATATCATTTTCTCTTTTTAAAATATAATACCAATAAAAAAAAATGCTTCTTTTTTTTTTCATTTAATTAAGGTCAGATTTACTTTTGCCTTTTATAAAATTCTATACCAATGCAAACGCTTTTTCTTTTTTAATTTCATTAATGCAAGATTTGATCTCATTAATAAGTGAGTAGGAATAACACCAATCAACTGCAATTAACAATGTAAATACTTAGAATCACCCTTACAAATTATAAATATTAATTTATTAAAAATTAATCAAATTGAAGCTATAATATCATCGTTTTGCTGAAATCAAAATATATGCAAAATTAGGGTCACAATTTGTACCGATTAAATAAATTATTAAAATTCTCAAAAAGCAGTATATTATTCTTGCTAATTAACAATAATTACAAAATCAACTATTCTCGTTATGTATTTAATGCCTCGCATATACATTTGCAAATATAGTAATTCTCTCTTCAACGTAACGTCTCTCCTTTTTTGTTGACTTGTTAGCAACCGAATTAATTATAATTTTGTTCACATAATCATAATATAAAATAATTAAAATAGACTTCTGTGACAGAAAGATTTGATTCTTGAAGCCTTCCACATGCCCTTCTTGTTTTCATACGAAACTAATTGGCATGCGTTTCAGCATATTCCACGTTCAAAACCATGTGAGAAATGTAATTAAATATTGGATTGAAGGACTAACCCCGGGCTGAGGTCCTTTGGATACTCGAAACTCCAGCCGACAGACACCCATTCTTCTAGAAATGAAGACCGGTAAACCAAAAGAATTGGTCGTCCGTAAATTTGTGCATTGAATTGAACTCTCCAATACTTTTGGCAACAACGATTTGACAGCTTGCCTTCATGAGGTGTCATTCGGCCCCGTTGGCACTTTTGATTTTCTCATGTCCTTTATTTTTATTTTCCATGCTATTTGTATGATCATTAAATTTTTACATTTTAAAATAAAATTAAAATTAAACCTCTTAATAGTAAAGAAAATTTGAACAAATTTCTTTTACTGTTTAAAATAATTTTCAGTTCAATTATTTAATGTATTAGTTGACCATGTTAATTTACAAATTAGATATATTTTTATTTTTTGATAATGTAGATTAAAAATTTAGGTATCAATCAATTAATTAATATTTAGCGTAATATTAAACGATTATATTTTTTGTATATAATCACTTAATTATAACAACGGTTAGAATTGTAAATTTATTAAGGTTTTGGAAGTAAAATCACCCTTTATTTTTAAGGACCCGTTCTCATATCCAAGAAAATGTTATAGTCGCTTGATATTTAACCATGAATTTGGGTATTCAATAGTTACAAAGATTTCGTGGGGAAAAATTAAAAGGAGAACAAAAGGTAGATCCTTCGCCAGTAACTCCCATCACAAACCACGTGATTAGATCTATCGGTCACCAACCATTAAACCTTTAGATGGTCCAATCAACACAAATTGATGTATAATAAATAAGGGATGTTTATGATACCTCTACTAAAGCTTTTACAAATCACAAAGAATAAAAAATTATTATTGTTATAAAATAATAATTCTAACTAATAAAGTATTTATTTATAAAAAAATAATAACAATATAAATTAAAGTAAACAAGAAAATGAAATTATTTTGAATATTTTAATATATTTAATTAATTAATAAATGGTTAAATAAATAAAAATACTGCAATAGAGAGACTTGTATAAATTTTCACCATTCTTTCACGAACCTAAGGATAAGCTTCTAAAAATAACCCAAATAAATAAATCTTCACAGCCGTACCAGAAAAAACGATGGAAGACACGTGACGCCGTTTCCTTGGACCCCAAGTCAAGCAAGAAAACCGGAGCCAACTCGACAGAGGAACACCTACACACAAATCGCGTATTCCCTCCCACCTCGTCGGATTCTTTCATCGATTTATTTATTTATTTTCTCTCTCCCCTTTCCTTCTTTGACCCTTCTCTTCTTTCGGTACATATTAGAACCAGCGGTACACCTCGCCTTCTTTATTTCTCGGTTACATTGCAATCAACGCTTATTTTCTGTGAGAAAATGAGAGGTTATACGTTGTTTGATAAAGTTTCTAGAGCCTTCCATGATTATCCTTTGCTTTCCAAGTTAATTGTAATATCCACCGTCAGGTAAACTCCGTTTAAACCTCTGCTTCAGGTTCTTCTTTTTTTTCTTTTTTAGTTTTTATGAATCAAATTAATTATATGCCTTTGAATCGAGTTTTATGGATTCCCTTCTGCTTTGTTTTATGACTTAATAATATTAGACGTGCTCTGTTACTAAATACTAATATTGGATCTGTTTATTGTTATCCAGTCATTATTTTTTTTTGTTCTTGTTTTAATTCCATGCAAATATCGTAAGCATATGAACTGATGAAATATTTTAGTTATATAAGCTCTCAAATTTGGGTTCACGTGTTTCACAAAGTTGTTTAAACTTGATGATGCAAAATGAATGCATGAAGAAATTTGTTCCCGTTTTGGAATTTTAATTTTTTTTTTTTTTCTGTCTTCCTCTGTTTCGTTATTTTCAATTTCTCAACATGTTTTTGTGAGGTGCGTTATGAAAATTCATGGATCTGTAATTTACTGGTAAAACTAGATTTAACAATAAAGGTATTTATGAGTTTGCTAGAATTTTGAATCAAGGCGTATCTAGGACTTTTGAGTTGTTCTCAGTGATGCCAAGAATTACATTTTCTTCTAATCTTAATTGTGCTCTGTTTTGTGCTTGTTGTGTTGCAGTGGCGGTGGCCTTGTTGCTTATTCTGAGGCAAATTCATCTAGTGATGCATACGCCGTTGCTCCACCTGAAACGGGTATTAAGAAAAAGAAGGTTGTGGTGCTTGGTACTGGTTGGGCTGGAGCGAGTTTCTTGAAGAATCTCAACAACCCTTCATATGATGTCCAGGTGATATCCCCTCGTAATTACTTTGCATTCACCCCTTTGCTGCCCAGCGTTACAGTTGGTACTGTGGAAGCTCGCAGCATTGTCGAACCAGTTCGTAACATTGTCAGGAAGGTAATGAACACATAGCATTGACACACTAATTAATTCCAGAAAGAAATTCGTTTTTTTTTTTTTTGAATTATTTGTCTCTTGTAGCCATTTTACCGTGACGTTCAAAGAAATAGTTTTGGACCTATGTGACAATGAAGTTGCAGGATATGTTTGATTTTTAGTGCAATGTTATTTGTATAAACTTGTGTTTATTGCCATTTTGAAGCATAATAGTCATAATGTCCTTTTTATTTCCTTGATCAGAAAAACGTTGACATCTGTTTCTGGGAAGCTGAATGTTTCAAGATCGATGCGCAAAATAAGAAAGTCTATTGTCGACAGGGAAAAAATTTGAACGGAAAGGAGGAATTTGATGTGGACTATGATTACCTCGTCATAGCCATGGGAGCTCGCCCTAACACATTTAATACCCCTGGAGTAGAGGAGAACTGCTATTTTCTGAAGGTAAATTTTCCGGGCACGTAAAAGTGCTTCTCCCATTAAGACGAAGCTAACCTACAGGAACGTTAAAAGTTCACTTATTGCAGTTGATCTGGAAGGAGAATTTGATGTAGCGACAGTTGTTAACTTTTGGTGTTATAACTTTTGAACTAAAGGAATGCTCTTTCTTTTATTCAGGAAGTTGAAGACGCTCAGAGAATCCGTAGCAATGTCATTGAATCCTTCGAGAAGGCTAGCCTTCCTACTCTAAGTGATGAAGAGAGAAAGAAAATTCTTCATTTTGTGGTAGTTGGTGGTGGCCCAACAGGTGTGGAATTTGCTGCAGAGCTCCATGATTTTGTAACCGAGGATTTGGTGAAGCTCTATCCGAAGGTCAAAGATTCAGTAAGAATAACACTTCTGGAGGCAGCAGATCATATTCTGAACATGTAAGAATGTCGATATTTGTAACCCCTTTCATCATCTGCTATGTTGTTTATGATACATTTTTACTTGAAGCCCTATCCCATGGAAGTCTTATTGCATACGTGAAGTATTATACTCTTGTTGTGTGATCATTCTCAAAAACGTTCTTGTACTTCTACCATAGTCTCCCAATTCTAAACTGTGAATTAGATTAATCAATTGGCTACTGCTTGATAATCACAGAAACATGAAACTACTACTTAAAATTGATTGAGTCTGAATCAACAGGTATGCACTTACGTGAGATCCAGAGAGATTATATCATGCAATGGAGTGGTTTTTTCATACTAAAAAGGAAAATTGCTTGCCATTGGTAGTCAATTTTGGCGCTTGTGCAACTTGAATACCTTGATTATGATTGGAATTCTCACTGTATCAGACTGATTTAGGAAAGTACTTATGCTGAGGTGTAAGTCAACAGCGAATATAGGAGATACAAATATTGATATATATATATATATTAGATTTTTTTTCCTTGAATTAACGTTTGATCATGATTGCATAACTTATTTTGCAGGTTTGACAAAAGAATCACAGCTTTTGCTGAGGAGAAGTTCCAAAGAGATGGAATTGACGTAAAATTAGGGTCGATGGTCGTGAAAGTAACTGACAAAGAAATTTCCACCAAAGTAAGAGGAAATGGTGAAACATCTTCTATGCCATATGGTATGGTCGTCTGGTCTACTGGCATTGGACCTCATGCTATCATAAAGGATTTTATGAAGCAAATTGGTCAGGTGTGTAATTTTAGAGTTTGATCTGTGAACTTAGCTACTTTTGCTGACTTTTTTTCCCTCACGTGTCTTGGATCTCTATGTTACTTCATTTTTGCTTTTGAGATTTTGTTCATACTAAATAATTTTGTATTGGTATCTTCACATCTCAAGAATAATAGGCGTGCTTTAGCAACGGATGAATGGTTGCGGGTTGAGGGATGTGATAGCATTTATGCACTTGGTGATTGTGCAACAATTAACCAGCGAAAAGTCATGGTACTTTCACCTATTACTTTCTGACATCATATTGAGTGTGGATAAGACTTTTTCATTCATCTTTGAGAAATAATTTGCATTTGATTCTTCCATTTTAAGTTTTTTTTCCCCTACATTTGTGAAAATGAGATGGTAAAGTCACTGTGTAAGTATGGCTTTACAACTGCAGAGGAGTTGTTTGATTATTTCTTACTGCTTTTCTCTTCATTATTATAAATTGGCTTTCAGGAAGATATCGCAGCTATATTTAGCAAGGCGGATAAGGACAATTCTGGAACGCTAACTGTCAAAGAATTTGAAGAAGTCATTAAGGACATTTGTGAAAGATACCCTCAAGTGGAGCTCTACTTGAAGAACAAGAAGATGCGTGATATTGTTGATTTGTTGATGGAGTCCAAAGCAGATGTTGCAAAGGAAGTTATCGAATTGAACATAGAAGAATTCAAATCAGCTCTTTCGGCAGTGGATTCTCAGATGAAAAATCTCCCAGCGACAGCACAGGTCTTACACTGACTTCGTTACATTATACCACGCGCTATTTCACTGATTCTAGAACACGATCTTCTACAGATATCTTCCAATACCAGACATGACTATTTAAAACATATGTCGTTTTTTATACATGTACTTAATGTTCCCCCGATTCAGGTCGCAGCTCAGCAAGGTACCTATCTTGCGAAGTGTTTCAACCGAATGGAAGAGGCCGAGAAGAATCCGGAAGGTCCTCTCAGATTCAGGGGAACTGGTCGCCATAGGTTTCAGCCGTTTAGGTGAGTTTTTCCCTTTTCTATCCTGTGCTAATATATGCCATAAATGTCGTTATGGTACCTAAGTACCCAATTGGATTTATTTTCCAGTGGGTTGATGCTTAGAGGTTAATTAGGTTCCTGTCTTAACTATTATAGAATCAATGCTGGAATCCTGAAAAAGTAATAAGTCGGCTTTTATTGCCAGTTATTGGGAGGAATTTGCAAGACATGCCTCGTTATGTCATATATGACAAACAAAAATGCCATTTGAAAAACTTTTTCTTATATGCTTTTGGGATGATCGCGGAATCAGGTATAGGCATTTGGGACAATTTGCTCCTTTGGGAGGGGAGCAAGCTGCGGCACAATTTTCGCTTCCTTTTGATTGGGTCTCGATCGGCCAGAGCTCACAGTGGCTTTGGTATTCTGTATACGCAAGGTAATTTTGTCTTGTCATCTTCTTGGTACAAGTTTTAGAGTGTTTTTCTATAAACATTGCCAAAATATATTTGAATTATTAATATGCTAAATAAAATAAACATTACCTTCATCTGTCTGTTTTTATTTTTTATTTTTTTGTCAATTCAATATTCAGCAAGCTTGTGAGCTGGCGCACAAGGGCATTGGTGGTATCCGACTGGACGAGGCGTTTTATTTTTGGGAGGGATTCGAGTGGCATCTAAGGCGCGCATCCGCAGATCGTACGAGTTCTTAACAACGTATTTTGTCAACTACTCTTACCATTTTGGAAAAGGAAATATTTTTTTATTTTGTTAAAATAATTCACGCATACAGTTGGCAGCCGCAGCCCTATGGTAGTTTTGCTATTTACCAGAACATTTGGGGTTGATTTGTTGAATTCTTTTACACCCTTCAGGAATTTTGCGTATAGTTTCTTTTCTCGTTCATGTTAAACCAGAAATTGCTAATGCGTAGATTCCAAATTTTTGCAACGAAATGTTTCTTGAAGTGGATAATTTACCATCCTCTTACGGGTTTCAGTTTTTTACCAATACCTCGTGTTATGTTTCGTGGCAAATACCCTTGCACTTTATACTTGTTATAAAATTTGAATTTTTGTTTTTAACATGTAATTATTATTATAACCTAACACTTACAGAGCATGAGTTTTAATGTGAATTTGGCCCCATCTCATTTAGAAAATAGAAAGTCGATATTAAAATATTGATTTCGATTGTTTAACTTATATTTAAATTTGGTTATACTTTTGTCCTTGCAATAAATTATTTAATTACTGAAATACCCTTCAAAACTTAACACTTGCACTGTTAAAGATGCTACGATGGACAAGATTTCAGCCCAAATCAACTTTGCTGGGCTTTTAACAAATTACAACATCTGCAAAGTTGAAAAACTAAAATGCAATTTGGGATCTATGAAATAAATTTATATAAAATTGGAATAAAATGCGTATAACAACAAATTCTCATCATGGTATATCAATCAAAATTTCTGTATATCCTTCAAGCAATTAAGATAATTTATGCTAAATTTAATTTACTTCAAATTTATGCTCTTCCTAAATTGTTTAATATAACGAGAACCACTGGAACTAGTAGGATTTGCCCTCTTCTTCCTACTCGAAATTCTCTTTAACGATCTCAATCTCATCGACACTAGAGATGATCTACTTTGTCTATTGACTGCTTGCAAGCATCTATTTTCTTTTGATAATCTGCCTTATGTATAGAAAGTGTCGACTGCATGTGATGATATCTACAAATACCTATATTTACCACAAGAAGTATTTACAAAATAGATTTTCGAGAAAAAATTGCCGCTGGAGAACTTGATATCAGGTGTATTCCTTCTGAGCACAGATAGCACTGTTTAACTAAGCCTTTGGCTTATGATAAGTTTGCAACATATAGAGCCAAGCTAAAGGTTCTTCCCAAAACCTTTAGCTGGAACGATGATGTTAAAACCATAGCTCAAGGTGAGCAAATAGACCCTGCGCTGTCACAATGTTCGCCCAGCAAGGAAAGCCCATCTAGTTATGCCAAGGTAGATTCCAAGGTAGAGAATGAGATACAAACATGCTCCAGCTTAGCAAATGACTTGTCAGTCCCAGTTGTATACAATAGCTACCGTCAATACTATGAGCATTCGTTTGATGTTTTGTGATGATGACAAGTTTATATTTTAGAATAGTTTAGCATGCATTAGTTACTTGTCATTTTTTGCTTTTGTATGCATAGAACACCTAGACAGATTGTAATATTTGAGAGCTTGAATCAAAATTCATTATATTTTTCATTTTCCTCGTTTTCCAATTGATAATGTTAGCTAGAGGTTGGAGTTTGAGGTCAGGCCTAGCTTTGTGTGGCGGCTTCGCTTCTCCATTTTCATTTTTTAAATAGGGAAACCATGAACCAGGGTTATTACTAGGGTGACATGCAGGCCACAAGGAAGGCCGTTTGTGGCTGAACTCTCTGCTCTTGTTGCTAATTGCTGTTACCTATATAAGGGACAAAAATGGAATCCATTTCACAACGAACAAAACGAATTTTCATTGAGAAGATTTGAAGTTTGTCAAATCAAAGATGAAGATGGTAGTTTTTGTTGTCTTACCATGAATTTGTGTCATCTAGATTATGCGGTTTATTTTTGAGTTGTTTTCTGGCAATTGGTTTCTTATACATCCATTTGCTTTTAAAATGACTGGGACAGAAATCTGAAGTTGCTTCTTTCTCTTCAATATTAACCAATAGTAATGCCACTTTCTTTTTCTTTCATAACAAAAAAAGTGACCACCACTATTGAAGCAAAAAGGAAAAGAATTTGCTCCAATTATCTCAAGTGGAAGAAGATTCTGCTGCTTTTGAGTGTATGTACTTCAAATAACTTACGTCAATAAAATTTTCTATAATTTGTTGTCCTGTTTCTTGATCAAACGACCATCCGTGTCCCAATTCTGTTATTATGCTTGCCGCCCTGGAATGAAACCTGGCCAGTTGAAGTGGGCGGAACTATTGTAGCCCATTCAAAATGTTTACAGTTATTCATTTGATGAATCTTGATGGACTGGGTCGAATTGAAGCCCCTAACCATTGTTTTTGTGGGCTAATTTTGC
Organism: Trichilia hirta; assembly: GCA_035221805.1. NCBI lineage: Eukaryota > Viridiplantae > Streptophyta > Magnoliopsida > Sapindales > Meliaceae > Trichilia > Trichilia hirta. The sequence goes on along the minus strand of JAWDEX010000006.1, from coordinate 3,250,724 downwards.
TGCAGAGAGGACAAAAGGCACATCGGGAAACCTCCTTTTTTTCTTTTTTTTTTTTCGGCTATTATTTGGAAGAGATAGAGGAAAAGAATAAACAACAATCCTTTGAAAATTCTGATCCTCTATTATTTTGTGAATGGACAATTCTTTGTTTGTTTCGGAGGTATTCAGACAACTCAATTATTTTCTGGCTTCTGATATGTATTTTGTTCTTTAATCGATTAAATTAATCAAATTGATGCCTCATTATCTTGTATTCTTCTTAATTCTTCTTCCTCTTTCCTCCTACCAATTTCATTGTTCATTTTCCATGTGTCTAATACCTCCAAGACGAATGAGTTAACAACCCAATAAATACTGAAAGAAAAACTCCAAAAATTGACAAAATTTTCTAAGCAGTCATTACCGCGAATCAATCAGCTGAGCATATCATCAAAACACACAACCAAATAGGAATGTGAATATGCTAATACTTGATTTCCCATCATGTTACATAATGTATTTACATGTATAAATTGTAGGAAGGTCAAATGACGAATTGGAAGTCAAACCTTTTTGCCTTCATGTTCAAATGCCACGTGTAAAACCCCTACCCTAGCCGCCCATCCAACGTTTTTCTAGGAAAAAATATTGTGCTTTTCAAAGACAAAAATACATAGATGGGAAACGGGATAATGATGTGAAACATTGATAGAAAAATGTATTGTGAGAGGAACATGGAGTTCTTAATCTTTGGGGGACAAAAGTTTAGGGAGTCAATTTCTATTCCATTTCATAAAAGATAAGCATTAAACATCATTTCATTTCTCAAAAATTGTTCTCATAACATGAATGAACCTTATAATTATCTTGTTTTATATATATTTTTAATGATAAAAACCAAAAACCCGGTTTTCGGTTGGTTTCGATTTTCAAAACTTGAGAGTACAAATCAAAAATATTTGATGATTTTAGTCAAGAGGAGAAGATCATTGCTTTCCGGAACTACAAATCAAATGGGTTGTGAGTGATTTTTAATAACAAACACGAAACCGTGTACAACATCTAAAATCTCATTTGTGGTGATGGGTCATATTAAGCGGCTAATTTTGCTAATTTTCTTCCCTTTGATATTTATAATTCCACAACAAGAACATGATTGTCAAAACTTTTATGGATTAGTTTACATTTTACAAAGGCATGGTTGGAGTAGTGAATGCATTACTATCATTGTAATTAGATACTTGTAACATAAAGCACGCATGTTTTAAAGCAAAACCTTGTAATTATTTATGGAAGTATTTTTTTTGTATTTTTTAAAAATTTGAATTATAATAAGATAAGTTTTATTCCAACATTTTTTAATGAATAATTGCATGAGTAATAATACATTAGAATTCATAATTTTTTTTTTAGTTTAAATAACTTTTGTGTAAAAAATTTATACATGAGAATTCTTATTAAAAATTATAAGCTATATACAATTAAGGAATTTTATTTATTATGAGTTTGTTCAATACATAAAAAATTGAAATACAAAATCAATAATTAATACTATTAAATTATTGCAATACAATCAATAATTCATGGCTCATATAATTATTAATAGGTAACATTAATAAAATAATGTTATCTAAATGATAAATTCTTAAAATTAGAAGGGAGGTAAGTGATAAATCTACGAAAACTAGGGAACATGTTTTGGTGTGTTTTGTTTTGTGCCTAGAATGTAAACCTAACCTTTCGCACTGCTGATTGGCCATACCCCAGAACTTTAAAAAGGGTTGACCCACAAATGGGCAAAATGGAGGCCCACACTCTTCTCCTCACATGATCACACAGTTCATTTCATTTATTAAAATAAGTATTTCCCGATTTATTTTATTCATAATATGAGGTGGGGCGTTCACCCTAAGTAGTAGTTATCCTACCGAAGTAGGGTGAAGGAGAGAAGACCCACTTGGTAGATGATTGCATTTCTTTTTATATATTGTATAACAACAAACTTGTATGATTGGATATTAGTTAGTCACTACTATTTATGTATCAACTGCTCTTTTGTTGAGGAAGAAAAGGCTAATAAAAGGGCATTAGCAATTTAACATTTAAGGGTGAGAAAGTCTTAAATTAAAAAAAAAAAAAATTCAACAAATTTAGGCATTTTTATAATTAAATGATTACATGATCACATAATAATACGATAAGAACGATATTATGTATGCATAAATGAGAAATTAATAATTAATTAATTTTTATTAGAGGTATATATATCATAATTAAGTGTTTTATTATATTTGATTAAAAAAATTTGAAAGTTATTTTAGTGCATCTGTTTTGTGTTATATACAAAAGAAACCGTTGATTTATGTAATTAATTAAGAAGTTATCACATGATATCGACTTAATAAGTTATATGGTCTATTGTCATATTCTCGTTGAAGACGCATAGAAAATTGAAGACTTATATAGATATTTGTGATTATTGATGTTAATTCATATTCTCATTATACTTTATGTTAATTTTCATTCTTGAAAACAAAAGCTTGATGCAACTTCTTCTCTAATTTTCTAAAATTTAGTCACCTAATTCTATGACAATGACATATAATTTGCATTAATACATTCGACTGAATCAATTTAGAAATAAAAATAATAACAATGTTTGATATTGATATCTATAATGAGGATGATATAAAATAATGAAATGGTAAACAATAATGACTCACCAATATATATGAGGTAATATCTTTCTTTATCTAAAATAAATAAATAAATAATATAATTAATTTAAATTAACAACAATAGGGTCTTTTCTGTAGTTTTAGTTTATGAACATGGGCGTCATTGTCAAAAAAGTGGCAACACGGAAAACACTATTCAACTATTATTTGAACAATGGCTGTCACGCCCTATCCAATCACAACAAAGGTGGCATGGCAAATATGTCCAATGGGTATAAAATATTACAAATATACCTACGCAAATGGCATGGAAATTATTGATAACAAAAACCCAGGCGAGTCTTTCCAGACAAAAGCTGAATCCCTCACGTGCCTCTCTGTCTCTCATCGAGCACTTTATCAGTGAAACCCAGTCTATCAGGTGTTCTACATGCCATAGGAGAAAATTTTAGGTGCATCAGATGGACCAAATTTAAAATACACCATCATCAGTATCATCAGTATTGGTGACTCAATGTGTTAGAAAGGTTCTGTTTCTTTGTTAAATTTACAAAAATATGTCACATCTTTGTTATTTGGGACAGTAACTTACTTTTATTGATCCAATACGCCGTATCAGAAAGCGTATCGCACGTAAGAATTTTTTTCATGGTCAGTGGCACTAATGCAAATAAACGCAAGTACGTGTATGATAACGGAATAAACTGAATGAAAAAAACCACTTCTGAAACCAGATGACTATATTACCTCTGGTGTATTTGCATTTGTAGCGTCGTCTTTGAGGGTATTTATGTCGTTTCAAGACTAATTTTGTCATCCGTGAAAAGTTGATTCTCAGAAAGTCATTAATATTGGCGGTGAGATGATCTGTCATCTTTTAAATTGAAGATCAGATGATAAGGTTGGCCGGATCTCCAACGCCTTTTACTATTTAAAATCCATTAGAGGTTAAAACAGAAGAAAATCCATTAGAGGAATTGGATGTTTTGCTTTGGAAGTGAGAAACTTGGGATTTGTGAAGAAAACTATTTCCCCCAAAATTTTCACTGACATTCAAACAAAGGATGAAACGTCTTCTTTTTTTCACGTTAAGCGGACAGAATCAGTATTCAGGCTTTAGTCTGATGTATTATGGGAAGTTTATCGAGAACAAAGCAGATTTAATTGAGATAAAGCTATGTTGATATGTTAATGTAAGAAAATGAAAAAGTGAGTTCAAGCTGAGATCTTGACTCTATAGAGTATAGTAAAAAGAAAAATCCTTTCCCAACATACAAAAGAAGGTAGATTTCTGAATTATGAAGATTTGACTTGACTCATCCTCTTGAGATGATGAGTTCCAATTAGTGATTGATTAATTGAAATTACGAGGGTTAGCAGCTGTAATTCATATCTTATTGAAATTACATTATATATATTTATTGTATTTTAACATATTTTTATTTATATTTCTTGAATTTTTCTTTATATATTTCAAAATTCAAAATTGGAATTTGAATTTCCTTTGTGTCACATTAAAAAGAAAGTTTAATTATGTTTGTGCCATAAATATATTTAAAGGTTTTAAAAATAATTAAAGAAAATTGCAATTACTATTTTCTCATCAATGGGAAATAAGTGGAAGACGAGAACGGACGCACATTGTAATCACAACGTGGAATCTCGAAATGATGATATGGAGGGGTAAAATGATTTTATACGAATCAAAATAAAAAAGTTTTTATAACTTATCTGGAATTTTAACCATTTATTTATTCAAACAGCAAAGGCCAGTATCCGTCTATAATTTACATCGCCTGCGCATTTAGCACCATTCATTTCTGTTCTCTCCTTAACGGATTTGCTTACGTGTCAGGAGATAAGAGGATGTGCGCACTACGCACTGAAGCATGGGTTTGGTGTGGTGATGGGCTAGACCTTTCTGGGCCTTGTTCACTCTGTATTGCCATGTCTGTGTCAGCTTCAGCTAAGGCGGACTGAACACACAGTATATAAACAATTAATCACTTACGTAAATTTTTGTTGCTTTTGCTACGATACACAAGTTCTTCCATTGCCTTCTTGTTTGACTGCAAATTGTTTTAACGAGAGGGAGGGAAAGCGGTTTGATTTTGGAGATTTCTTTCATGGTAGATCCAATTATTCAGTAAACTGAACTCAATCTACCATCATCTCTCTTTTTGTATGTTTCTCTCCATTTTCTCTGTAAAATTTGTTTTTTTGTTTTTTCAACAATGTTAATTGCTTAGCTAGTTATTGTTTTATGGAGTTTCAAAGTTTGAGGGTTTGAAGTATTATGAACATGGAGTCGGATTTAAAACGAAGAAAGGAATATCCTACATCGGTCGATTCAGCTGAAGCGACGTCGTTCCCGGATGAGGTACTCGAACCTGTACTGGCTCTCTTACCTTTGCATAAAGATCGTAGCTCGGTCTCTCTTGTCTGCAAAGACTGGTACAACGCTGAACGGTGGTCAAGGACTCAAGTATTTATCGGCAACTGTTATTCGGTCTCGCCCGAGATTCTCACGCGTCGGTTCCATAACATTCGGAGTGTGACTTTAAAGGGGAAGCCGAGATTCTCGGATTTCAATTTGGTTCCACCAAATTGGGGGGCCGATATCCACTCTTGGCTGGTGGCTTTTGCTGGTAAGTATCCGTTTCTTGAGGAGTTGAGGCTGAAGAGAATGACTGTAAGTGACGACAGTTTAGAGTTTTTGGCTCTCAACTTTCCCAATTTTAAGGTTCTTTCCCTCTTAAGCTGTGATGGCTTCAGTACTGATGGTCTTGCTGCAATTGCTACACATTGCAAGTAAGTTCAAATGAACTTTCGTGTTATTTGACATTTTGTTTTTGTTTTTCATTTTCTTTATATTATTAATTACTTTGTGTTCTACAAAATGGGGTTGCGATGGCGAGAGATCTGCAAAGTTGTTTCATTAAAAAGCACAAAACTTTTTATTCTGAGGGCATAATATTTCTGTTGATGGGTTCTCTTCTTTCTGAAGAAGCATAGCTTCTATTTGAAACTGTGGTTCAGAAATGAATTTTATTTTTTCCTTTTCTTTTGTTATTTCTGGATGTGACGTATGAACAGTAGTTGGCATTTAATATGGACTGCATTGCTTGATGTCATTCAACATAAAAATATCCCTAATTTATTACGAAATAATTTTATCTCCTAATTTTTACACAAATTAATTTCATCCAAGGAATAATTTGCTGGTTGATCTCATATTGCGAAGTACCGATGGAATAAGTACAATTGAATTCATAAGTGAGTTATTATTTAACAAAATTAGCAAATAGAATAAATTTTGAGTTAGGAAATGTCTGGTAATTTTAATTGGTTCTTACGACTATGAGTTGTAAGATCAAGGAATAGTTTCATCTTGACATAGCGCTGGATTATTGTTAGAACTTTAGTCTGATGTGTTTGCTTTACATGTTCAGTTCAGTAAACAGTGTTTCTTGTTTTTTGGAGAGCAGACCTTGCTTTGATTTTTTCTTTTTCTTTTGCCTACAGAATTGGGGGTTTAGTCGAAATGGAAGTGCTGCTTATCCTATTGTTGTCGCCTTTATTTTCCTTCTTTTCTTCCTCTTTCATTTCTATTTCCTTTCTGTTTGTGTGGTGGTTGACCGTCAATATGCATTTATTGGATCGCCTATCCTGGATGCCATCATCCTTTTAATTATACCCATGTTCATTGGTGAGAGAATATTCATCCTCATCAGCTGTTGAAAGGATTAATGTAAAATATATCCAATGCTTTTTCTTTTTAAGTTTTAAAATTTATTTAATTCTAGTTCTCTGGCTGTTCTCTACATGTTTATTGATGTGTAAAGAAGGTTTTCTTCAGAAAATGATGCTTTATTGTGTCAAGTAGGTCTTACTATTGCAATCAGGTGACTGCGCCCACCATTGTGAACTTCAGATATTTACTGGTGCCTGTAACTTTTGTTCCGTAATTATGTGGTTAAATATCGGAGAATCATGATTGATGTTATTTCTCGGTTGGAATGCAAAAGATGGAGTGCCTCTGTGTTTTGATATAGTTCTTTCACTTGAGAATCGTGTCAAATGACATTATTTACTCTACCAAAATCATGGAGAATAACTAGAAAATGGAGAGCCCATTTAAATGTATTCTTTGTAAAAGTTGAGATTCCTTAAGTCAATTCGTTTTGGCAATTAAATATTTAACTTTGACCACCTTTGTGTATATTGTAAATTGTGCAAATTTAGCTGTAACTTCCTAGTCCAAGTGACTTGGGCGATTTACTGGCACTTTACATTTGATAGTGGTGGTTTACTTAATGTATTGCATTGTGTGTGTAATAGTTAAGCTTAAATTAGCCCCATCAATGTAGTGTACTACTGATCCAACCAATTTCCTGAATCATATGTGCTATTACTTGGGCAATGACTTAAACTAGCCATGATACTAAAATAATTGTAATATGCTTCTGGGAATTTTGAAAGTAGTTTCATTGGAATTTTTTCTTTTTTCTTTTGCTTTGATTTCGGGTCAGAGATCAATGTATTCTTTGTGTCATATTTTGGTGAGAATTTTAAAATATATACAAATTATCTTCCTGTTATGTTCAACTATTTATTTCTCGTGTTGGATATAGATAATAATTTTAATATTTGAAAATATAATTTTTTTACAGGAATTTGACTGAGCTAGACATCCAGGAAAATGGAATAGAAGACCGCAGTGGAAGTTGGTTGAGTTGCTTCCCTGAAAGTTTTACATCATTAGAAGTACTGAACTTTGCCAACG
>JAWDEX010000006.1:3225109-3243181 GCA_035221805.1 Trichilia hirta | reverse complement strand
GTACATAGTTTCCTTAATTCTCTTCTCTTAAAATCTTACTACGCGATTTTTTGATGTGTAAATTACATATACGATAATAATTTTATGAACTTTATATACCACATTGAATTTAATAAAATTTAAACTCATATGAATAGTACTTATGAATAGTATTCATCTACTTAATCCTTATCAAAATTATAATTTAAGCTATTCTAATTTTCAATTTAGTATTTTTTAGTTAAATCTTTTAAAGTTATACTTAATTGATCAATTTAAAGCCTAAATCTAAATATTTCTTAATGTATAGCTAACCATAAGTTATAACATCAATCAAGCTACTAATTAAACTCAAATAGGTTAGAAATCTTACTAATAGGTTGTTTATAACTTGAAAAAACTGAGTTATTGCTCCAAAACAGATATCTTGAATTTGATATAAACCCTAAATTCTTCTTTTTACTCGAATCTTTGATCAAATAACAAAATATTTGTTACTACTTGTAAAAGGTGTTGGATATTATAGTTTTATAACAAAAAACAAGAATTTAATTGATTTTAAAATGAAAAAGTTAAAATAAATTGAAATGGATAGGAACTGTATATATTTCTCTCAACTAAAGGTGAACAATGGTGAAAAAGAAGAAATGAAATGATTTTTTCCCACTTGATATCATATACATGTAAATAGATTGAGAAAAGACTAGTTTAATCTCGAAAATATAAAGAAAAAAAAATGATAGAGATTGCATTTAAATTAGGCAAAATAGTCCTTTTACAAGTTAAATATCTATTTTCTTTGGTTACAATGTGAATTTTCATCAAAAGGTATCGATACTTACGCCTGAGTATTAACACTTTGTAGTTGAGGTATCGATATTTTTACTTTAGGTATCGATACCTTTATAAATTTCTCATCTTTTAGTCTGAGAACCGACTCCTTTTGACCTAGGTATAAAAATATTTGAGTAAAGGTATCAATATTTTTAGTTTTCACAAGAAAAAGTATCGATACTTGCTCTATTACAGGCTCTTTTATAATATTTATTTTCATCCTCAATTTTGACTTTCTTATTGAATGATTTAAGTTTAATAGTAAACTTAAAAGTTGTATAAAATTATTTTATCTTTCTAATTATTTAATAATCACTTGATTTGGATTTTTTTATAAAAATTTATGTCTTAAAAATTGAAGAGTATTCAATGCCACTTTATCATAAAGTAAGTCGCAAAAATTCACCATTTTGAATCATAAAATGACTTAATTAAAGAATGTGATCAACATAAAAGTTGTAGATAATTGAGTTATCTTTCTAAATTATTAAGAATCATCTAAATGAATGTTTTATAGCTCAAACTATAGCTAAAATACTTTAGATTACTCAAATAAGATAAGTTTTACACGATTTACATATGAAAATATCGATACCCTCTTAAAGTTATCAAAACATTTAAGTATAGGTATCAATATATGTAAAATATCATTCAAATCTCTTGAAAATTATTGCTCTAAACCCTAAAAAATATCATCCAAGTTTATAGTTTACTTCTAACGTTATTTTCTCTGTCATTTGAACTTTAATTTCACTCTTTTTTTTTTATACGATCGTATTTTATTTTATTTTAAATAAAATAAATAGATAGTTAATTTAATTTTTTAATTAATAAAAATTTAATTTAGAAGCTCTTGTGTGTAAATAGAATCGCATAAATAATTTTTTAAACTTAATCAACTTTATCAAAAATCTCTCAAAACACCCAATATATATCAATATAATCTTATTTGACCAATAATATCACTCAAACATGAAATTTTAAAAAAAATAAAAATATCCTTGACTTAGTAAAATAACAAAAGTACCTTTGAACTTAAATATTAAGTATTACACATTTTTGTTTTCGTTTTTTTTTCTAACATTAATTGTTTTTTCATCTTTAACTATCAAAAAGTGGTTTATTAATTAAAAGTTTAGATAAATGAAAAATTTATTCCGAACGTAAAATGTTTAAAAAGGGCTTACAATTAAAAAATCTCTTTCAAATTTAATTATTTTTTAAAATTTTATACTTTACTTTAATATTATATAATCTATGGATATATGATATCTGTTCACTAATATAACAAAAATAACAAAAATGCACTTGGACGATAATATGACCAAAATGTCCCTGTTTGAAAAAATGGTATTGTATAAATTATTTTTATTTACTTTTTAAAAACAAAAATAAATATGATTTTATAAATTTAAATTATAAAATAAAAGTAAATTCATATATTTTATTAATATAAAATAAAATATTTTAAATTTAATTTTTATAAATTAAATTATAATATTTTTTAGTGTAAAATATTATAAAATAAAAATTAATTTATAATTTTAAACTTATAAATACTTTTAAATTTATCAAATATAAAAATAAAATTATAAATTAAATTTTTTATAGTACAAAAATATATAATCATTCAATAATTTAAATAAAAATATTTAATTTATTTTTATTTAATTTGTAAAAATAAAAACAAAATAAAATTTTCATAAATTTAAATTATAAAATAATATAATATATTTTTGTGATTAAAAAATATTTTAAATTTAATTTTTATAAATTAAATTATAAATTATTTTAGTTTAAAGTATTATCAATTAAAGTATTAAAATTATAAATTAAACTTAAAATATTTTTAAAAAAATTTAATTATTTTGATTTAGAAATTTGTATAATAAAAGTTTAGAACTTATATAATAAAAATTCGAGATTTATATTATCAAAACTTATATTTTTGTATTTGGTGAATGGAGTTTTCATTATTTTCTTAAATTATAGAAATATTTATCATAAATATTCTCATTTTTGTTATTTTCTTAAATTATAGAAATATTTATTATAAATATTCTTGTAAGAGAATAAGTAATATTTTAAAAAATTATACGAACATTTTTCACAAATTTTCTCACAAAGAATAAACGATATTTTAAAAAATTATAAGGTGATATTTTTTTTGCCCAAAAGAAAAACAATCCTTTCTTAACATACAAACAAACAAAAGAAGGTAGATTTCTGAATTATGAAGATTTGACTCATCTTGTTGCGATGTTGAGCTCCAATTAGTTATTGATTAACTGAAATTATGAGGATTAGTAGCAGCAATCCATATCTTGTTGAAATTACATTATATTTATTGTGTTTCACCATATTTTATTTATATTTCTTGAATTTTCCTTCATATATTTCAAAATTTGTAAATTAGAATTCGATTTATTGTCATAGTAAAATTTAATTTAATTTATATTTGTGCCATAAATATATTTAAAAATTTTTTTAAGTAATTAGAAAAAAGCTATTACTAATTTCTTATCAATAGGAAAAATGTAATGAGGAGAAGGGTAAAGCGAGAACGGACACAAATTGCAATCAAAACAAGGAACTCTCGGAATGGTGATGTGAAGGTTGTACGGCTCATCCCGTTCCGGGTGGGTAAAATGATTTTATTCGAATCGTAGGAGCTATCGCGTCGGCCCCAGTAATTTTAGTAATAAAATGGTTTTATTATTTTCAGCTCACTTAACTGCCATCTTAACCGTTTATTTATTCAATATCAGCTTCTCTCTCTAATCTACATCATCTGCGCCGTGCAAATCATTCATTACCGATCTCTCCTTGAACAGATTTGCTTACGTGTCAGAAGATAAGAGGGTGTGCGCACTACGCACTGAAACATAGGTTAGTTGTATTGGTGGGTGGTCTGCGACCATCTCGGCCACTTTCACACTCTGTTGACATGTCCGTGTCAGCTTCTGCTAAGGTGGACTGAACACAGACAATAATAATAATTATTATTATTATTAATATTATTACAATAATATAAATAATTAATTATTTATATAAATTTTCGTAGCTTTTTCTATAATACGGAAGGTCTTCCGTTGCCTTCATGCAGGCTCTCTGCAAAATTTTAGAGAGAGAGAAAGTTTTGGAGATTCCCTTCATGGTAGATCCAATTATTCAGTAAATGAGCTGAATCTACTATTGTCTCTCTTTTCGTATATTTCTATCCATTTTCTCTGCAAAAGATGTTTTTTTTAGACAATGGTAATTGCTTAGCTAGTTATTGTTTTATGGAGTTTCAAAGTTTGAAGGTTTGAAATATTAAGAATATGGAGTCAGATTTAAAACGAAGAATGGAATCTCCTACGTCGCTCGATTCAGCTGACCCGATGTCGTTTCCGGATGAGGTGCTCGAGAGAGTGCTGGCTCTCTTAACTTCGCATAAAGATCGTAGCTCGGTTTCTCTTGTCTGCAAAGACTGGTACAACGCTGAACGATGGTCAAGGACTCAAGTATTTATCGGCAACTGTTACTCGGTCTCGCCCGAGATTCTCACGCACCGATTCCCTAACATTCGGAGTGTGACTTTGAAAGGGAAGCCGAGATTCTCGGATTTCAATTTGGTTCCGGCAAATTGGGGGGCCGATATCTACGCTTGGTTGGTGGCGTTTGCTGACAAGTATCCGTTTCTTGAGGAGTTGAGGTTGAAGAGAATGACTGTGAGTGATGAGAGTTTAGAGTTTTTGGCTGTCAGCTTTCCCAATTTTAAGGCTCTCTCCCTTTTAAGCTGTGATGGTTTCAGTACTGATGGTCTTGCTGCAATTGCTACACATTGCAAGTGAGTTCATATGAACTTTTACGCTATTTGACATTTTATTTTTGTTTTTGTTTTTCATTTTCTTTATATTTATTTAATTACCTTGTGTTCTATAAAATGGGTTTGCATTGGCGAGAGATCTGCATAGTAATTTCATTGAAAAGCACAAAACTCGTCATTCTTAGAGCATAATATTTCTGCGGATGGGTTCTCTTCTGTCTGAAGAAGCTCAGCTTCAACTTGAACCCGTGATTGAGAAATAAATTCGTCGACTTTGTTGTTTTTTGCCCTTTTCTTTTGTCATTTCTGGATGTGACGTATGACGTGTACCTGGCATTTAATATGGACTGCATCTCCTTGTCGCCGTCCAGCTCAAAAATATTCCTTATTTATTAGGAAATAATTTTAACTCCTAATTTTTACTCGGGTGTAATTTCATCCAAGGAATGATTCCCCAGTTGATGTCATCTTGTGAAGCACTGATAGCACATATACAATTGAAATCATAAGTTAGTTACGGTTTTACAAAATTAGTTAATAGAATAAATAGTGAGTTAGGAAAGGTCTTAGCCATGTCTTATTGAAGGTTGACTTCGAAGTTGGTTTACCGAATTCTTTATTGTCTCGTAGTAATTTTAACTGGTTCGTACGACTATGAGTTGTAAGATCAAGGAAAATAGTTTCAACTTGACATAACGCACCAATATTCTTAGATAATTAGTTTAAAATGTTTGCTTTACATGTTCAGCTCAGTAAAAGGTGTTTCTTGCTTTTGGAGATCAGACTTTTCTTTGATTTTTTCTCTTTATTTCATTTGCCAATAGAACTGGGGATTCGGTCGAAATGGAAGCGCTGCTTATCCAATTTTCGGCTCCTTTATTTCCCTTCTTATCTTCCTTCTTTTTCATTTCTATCTCCTCTCTATTTATGTGATAGGTGACCCTTTATGCATTTATTGGATGGCATATCCTGGATGCCATGATCCTTTCAATTATAACCATGTTTATTGGTGATAGAATATTCATCTGCTATTGAAAGGACTAATGTAAAATATGTTCAATGCTTTTTCTATTTAACTTTTAAAAATTTTAATTCTAGTTCTCTGGATGTTCTTTGCGTGTTTATTGATCTGTAAAGAACGTTTTCTTTAGAGATTGATGCTTTGTCGTATCAAGTGGGTCTTACTATAGCAATCGGGTGAATGTGCTCACCGTTGTGAACTTCAGATATTTACTGGTGCCTGTGACTTTTGTTCCAGAATTTTGTTATTAAATATTGAAGTATCATGATTGATGTTATTTGTCAGTTAGAATGCAAAAGAATAGATGGAGTGCCTATGTGTTTGGACAAAGGCCTTTCACATGATATTTATGTCAAATGACATCATTTACACTACCAAAATCCTGGCGAATGACTGGAAAATGGAGAACCCATTTACATGTATTCTTTTTATAAGTTGAGATTCCTTCAGTCAATTTGTTCTGGCAATTATATTTTTAATTTTAACTATCTTTGTGTGAATTGTTAATTGTGCAATTTTAGCTGTAACTTGCTAATCCCAGTGACGTGCAATTTATTGGCATTTTACATTTGATTGTGCTGGTTTAATTAATCTATTCCATTTTGTGTGTAATAGTTAAGCTTAGATTGGCCCCATCAATGGAGTGTACAAATGATCCAACCAATTTCCTGCATCATATGTGCAATAACATAGGCAATGACTCAAACTAGCGGTAATACTAAAATAATTGTTTTATGTTTCTGGGAATATTGAATAAAGTTTCAACGAATTTTTTCCTTTTCCTTTTACTTCCATTTCAGGTTAGAGGTCAATGTATTCTTTTTTACATGTTTTTATTAGAATTTTAAAATACGTACCAACTATTCCTGTTATGTTCAACAATTTATTTCTCATGTTGGATATAGATAATAATTTTAGTATTTTAAACTATAATTTGTTTACAGGAATTTGATTGAGCTAGACATCCAGGAGAATGGAATAGAAGAAAGCAGTGGAAGTTGGTTGAGTTGCTTCCCTGAAAGTTTTACATCGTTAGAAGTACTTAACTTTGCCAATCTGGTTAGTGAAGTAAATTTTGATGCACTTGAGAGACTTGTAAGTAGGTGCAAATCATTGAAGGTGCTCAAGGTTAACAAAAATGTTTCTTTGGAACAACTACAAAAACTGATTGTTTGTACCCCTCTATTAGAGGAGCTTGGTACTGGCTCGTTATTGCAAGATCTCACTGCCCGCCAATATTTGGATCTACAGAAGGCATTCAACAATTGCAACAATTTGCATACTCTCTCTGGTCTGTGGGAAGCAACAGCATTATATCTCCCAGCTCTATACCCTGCATGTGCAAATTTGACATTCTTGAATTTGAGCTACTCTGCCTTGCAAAGTGGTGAACTTGCCAAGCTCCTTGTGCACTGTCCATGTCTTAGGCGCCTCTGGGTAAGTATCCTTTCTTTCTTGCTTGAACATTTTCTACACATCTCATTTCCAGTAAAAAAAATGTTAATACAGCAGGATAGAAGATATGCATTAATGCTTCGCATGTCACAAAATTTAGAGGTCTTAATTCTTTTTTGTTGAAGAATTTTTAGGGAATTTAAAGATTGAGAAACAAAAAATATTTAATGACAAATTAAGACACCAACTGGCTCAGTGATCTTATGTTGACAGTAGTAGGCGGGTTCTTGGTCAAAATTGTTACTACTGATTCAGTGGATCTGGGACATGTATGTGTCATTTTTGCATTTAGAAATTTTGAGAAGCTGATTCAGAAAGAGGAAGCACAAGATTCACAGCTCATTGCCAACACTCTGTGCCATAAATGATTACAGTTGCAGGCACGAATTTTTCATGGTAACTGTGCATGTTTCTGTGTTTGCTTGACAGCATTTTCTGACTGCTAAAAGTATGTGACACTTTTCACCAGAAGGACTATAATTATAGTTTAATCATCAATTAATAGTGGTCAAAGCTTTCAATGTTTACTGATGGGACCTTTGTTGCTACAACTAATAGTGCTTAAAAGTTTTGCTGCAAAAACGCTTGGTTACTGTTATACATTGTCTATTCTGATAAAAAATTTTGAACAGTAACTAGAATGTCTTACAAAACTTCTTTGACGTATAAAATGGACATGTTCATTTTGAGCCTAATACGTTACTCTTGGTAGTTTCAAACTTTCGCCATTCAATCTCACAATTATTTTCTTAATAAAGGTCCTGGACACAGTAGAAGACAAAGGGCTGAAAGCTGTTGGTTCTAATTGTCCATTGCTTGAGGAACTCCGTGTTTTCCCTGCTGATCCCTTTGATGAGGAAATTATTCACGAGGTTACTGAAGCAGGGTTTGTTGCTGTGTCTTTTGGCTGCCAGAGACTCCGTTATGTCCTTTACTTTTGTCGGCAGATGACCAATGCTGCCGTGGCAACCATTGTGCAGAACTGCCCGAATTTCACCCACTTCCGTCTTTGCATAATGAACCCAGGAGAACCAGATCACCTGACCAATGAACCCATGGATGAGGCTTTTGGTGCAGTGGTCAAGACTTGCACTAAACTCCACAGGCTTTCAGTTTCAGGTCTCTTAACTGACCTGACCTTTGAGTACATTGGAAGGTATGCCAAAAATTTGGAAACCCTTTCGGTAGCTTTTGCTGGGAGCAGTGATAGGGGGATGCAGTGTGTGCTGGAAGGATGTCCAAAGCTGAGGAAACTCGAGATAAGGGATTGCCCATTTGGGAATGGAGCACTGCTGTCAGGTTTGGAGAAGTATGAATCTATGAGATCACTTTGGATGTCAGCCTGCAATGTGACAATTAATGGTTGTAAGCGATTGGCTAGGCAGATGCCCAGATTAAACGTAGAGGTGATGAAGGGAGATGGGAGCAATGACAGTCAGGCAGATAAGGTTTATGTCTACCGTACTGTTGCTGGGCCAAGAACGGATGCCCCTCCTTCTGTACTAACTCTTTGATATTTATGAAAAAATGGGTAAACTGTCGGTCATTCTGTCTCCCCCTTTCACACACATACAAACATATATCCATCCACGCATAGATGCCCTCAACCTGGCAGGATCCTGACTCTGTGAAAATACAAGTGGCTTGGTATTGACCATTTTGCTGGGTGCATACAAATGTTGTGTGGTGCACTTGGGCCCTTTGATCTGAATAAAGGGACAGGTTAAATGACACTTACTAGTTGGGCAAAATTATTTACTTGGCTACCATTTCTGAACTCTTCAGTGATAATAGTGTAGGTTATTTATTATTGGTTAGCATTCTCCTTATAATGTCTCGGGGTGGTTACATTTTCGCTCATTCAGAGGGTCATGTTATCTCACATTTTTCAATCAAATAGTTATATAAAATGCTAGTGCTCTTCTGTATATATATATATTTCATGTTAATGTCTATTTTTTTTTTTTTTTTAATCCGGAACTCTGGCTCAGGTCAGATTCTTCGGATCCTCCAAACGGTACCAACCCGGAATGTGTCTAGCACCGTGAATCCCCCGACCATGGACACGCATTTATTCATGATTTACGCAGAAGCAACAGCCAAGCTCAAGATCAAATCCAAGACCTCAAAATCAAAGGCTACGTCACCTTACTGCGCCCTTTTGGGAGCGTCTAATGTCTATCTTTGATAATGAATATATTGTGCAGCTTCCCAGGTTTCACAGAGTACAAACTTTCCCTCGTCCAGATGATGGGTTAATACAGTAGACTATATATGGGCAGGAAAGGTTAAAATGTGAGGAACTGCAAGACTTTCTATTCTACAATTTCTTTTCTTTATAGAACCCAGTTTGACCAGGAAAAACCTAGAGGATACATGAAACAACGCTTAAGCATTTACAGTCTGCTAGGCTATAGCAAGTTTCCTTCTTCTACTCTTGATTTACCACACCTTGGAAAAGCAGTACTGAAAGATCGGCAATTCCAAAATAGATGAAGCATCCATGGCTGCGGCTGTGGGTCACGAATAAACCATAATCCGTTCCTACCGTGCATTGCCACCCATATCCATATGCCCTGTCAAAATCCTGCATTAGAAGCAAACACGCACCATTGCATTAGAAGAGGTGAATTTTCAGACAACTTTTCTCGGGGAATTAGAAACCCGGGTTTGTCACAATGCAAGTTTGGAATGCCACCTTTATGCGGCCGGCTATATCAATAGACTCTGTGATATCAGGAGGTCAAGACTCAAGAGCCTTTGCAGCCAAACGAAGTGCATCTTGCTGCATTTTTTAAGCATGTCAGTCACGCCAATAACAGCTTTGCCTTCCAACATGGCAGAAAAAGAGTTTTTGATGAGGTGGAATCTGTGAGGATTTAATGAATTCAAAAACGGTGGTTAAAATTTGTACCGAGAAAGTGAGTAAATGGGTTGGTTCCGCTGGCGCTGATCTGTTGGCGCGAGTACAAGAGCTAACTGTTTTCAAACTGGTTCAATGGATAGAAAAACCGAATGGCTGCAGGGCCTGTGTGATTATCTGGGGACCGGGGTCCATATAATTGGAGGTGTCTAATGGAGTTGCAAAATGTGTCTTGATCAAAGCCTTGATGGGGTGGGAGCATAAATGATTATGGGTCCACGTTATCTTGGAGACGTGGGATGTTTGTGGCGGTGTCAGTATTACTAATATTTTGCCACGTAGGTTGTTTTTGGGGGATGTTTTAGGGTTGATAATGACCTGTGACCTTATTGGCCTAATCTTTTGCATCCTTTTGTCTTCTTTCTATTTGATTGGAAGACTTTGGATTAGTGGGATTAACTATAATGTATTGATGCAATAATGCATCGATTTTGGTCTTAAAAGAATTTATTATGTTTTAATTTTACATGAGAATATTTTAAATTTTCATAATTTTAATTTTAAATAAAATGACGTAATATGTTTTAAAATTTAAATTAGTGCTTTAAGATGATGTATTGTCACATCAATGTCTATTACGAGTAAATTGGGAATCTTAGAGCATTAATGCAGCTAGAAAACGATTTGCATTAACTTGTCAAGAAAATGATTTATAAAGCATGCTTTTTAAACAATATTTTACTCAGGGTTTGGTTAGGTTCCAGTAAATCGAACTTAAGAAATTATACATTTTTGGAAAATATAATTGAGAAAATAAAATAATTAATATTAGAATCAAATTTTTAACCGGCTCTGTTGGATTTTTTAAGAGAAAATGAACAATAATATTAGAACCTAACAAATTTGGTTGTTTAAATATTTATTTATTTATTTTTTTAAAGTTAAATTTATTTTATTTTAATTAAAAAATCACTAATAGTTTAATTTTCATTTAATTTATATCAATAAATCACCAATAAAAAAAGGTTCTTGTGTGAGCTACAATTTAAGAATTTATTAATTGCTAATTTTTTAATTTTAATTAATTTTTTCGTCTTTAATTTTTTTTTTTTCACAACAAATTCTACTATTCATTAGTTGCTCTCATTCATCAACAATAATAGAAACTGACCTGAAAAATTAACGATATAATTTATTTACTTTAGTTTTGTAAATTTTAATTTAATTTTACAATTACTAAAAAAAATGAATTTCATAGAGATATAAAATATATAATAATTATTTAGTATTACTGCATTCATCAATTTAATAAAATAAGAAAAAAATCATTCTTTCTTACTTGAGAGTGTGCTTCTTAATGCACCTACCAAACCCACCTGCGTGCCGACTGTAAAATAGTACGAGTACCTATGTCATTTCCCAAGCATTGACCTTATTGCCGTTCATAGATTGACTGAATTTTGAAGCTTTGGTTTCAGAAAATATATACGTTTGAACGATGTGGGAGGATTCCTTAGGTATGTTGTCCATATGGTTTTATGTATGATCGTAACCTGTAAAAGTTTAATATCAGTCTAATTTTAATTAACAATAACGTCATAAAATTTTATCAAATCTTCAAACTGTCAAACATATATTTATGATACCCTTTCAACAAAACTAGTATATTCACAGTCAGCATATGATGTCATACTCGTATACGTTAAATTTTATAATTTTGCCCCATCTATATATCAGATCTGTCATCTGTGGATGGAGAAAGTATTATAAGATTTATTAAGATCCTTACAGCAAGTAGGCAGGCGTTCCTTAAAATTATTGCGTTAGGGGTCAACCCGTGACATGTATCCTTTAATGGATCACATGCATCCGAGTTTCGAGGCTCCAATCTCGTCTCTGCTGATGATGCAAAACCATAACTACAATAAAATTACGCTCAGTTGATTCATCTTCCATTGAGTTCTCCACAAAATTGTTTTTGCTTCAGAAATGGAACAAGTAAATCACGGAAAAGATCAAAAATTACCCGGAATAGAGTTGGCATCTACCGAAAAATCCAGTCTCAAGGAAGCCCTTTCAAAAGTACTAGCGCTCTTGACTTCACGTAAGGATCGCAGCTCGGCCTCTTTGGTCTGCAAAGACTGGTATGAAGCAGAACGTTTGTCGAGAACCCACGTCTATATAGGAAACTGTTACTCCGTCTCGCCCGAGATTCTGGTGCGCCGGTTTCCAAACATTCGAAGTGTGACTTTGAAAGGGAAGCCGAGATTCTCCGATTTCAATTTGGTTCCGCAAGACTGGGGAGCTGATGTTCACCCTTGGCTGGTGGCTTTTGCTGAGAAGTACCCGTTGCTTGAGGAGTTGAGGTTGAAAAGAATGACTGTGACTAATGAGAGTTTGGAATTCTTGTCCATCTGCTTCCCAAATTTTAAAGCCCTTTCGCTAATGAGCTGTGATGGGTTCAGTACTGATGGTCTTGCTGAGATTGCTTCAAATTGCAGGTTTAAATTGAATTCTTTTTTCTCTTTACTTTTCACGTTGGGTTGCTTTAACAGTAACCTTTTAAACTAACTTGCGTACAGGAATTTGACTGAGCTCGACGTTCAGGAAAATGGTGTTGACGAAAAAGGCGGAAGTTGGTTGAGCTACTTCCCTGAGAGATTTACATCATTGGAAGTACTGAACTTTGCCAATCTAAGCAATGAAGTTAATTTTGAAGCACTTGAAAGACTTGTAAGCAGGTGCAAATCGTTGAAGATTTTAAAGGTTAACAGAAGTATTTCCTTGGAACAATTAAAAAGGCTACTTGTTCTTGCTCCTCAATTGCTTGAGCTTGGTACTGGTTCATTCTCACAAGAGCTGACTGACGACCAGTTTGCAGAACTGGAGAGTACATTCAAGACCTGCAAGAATATAAATACGCTTTGTGGTATATGGGGTGCAACGGAGTTATGTCTTCCAGCTTTATACCCTGTCTGCTCGAATTTGACTTTTTTGAATCTGAGCTATGCAACTTTGGCAAGTGGTGAACTTGCCAAACTGCTTGTGCATTGTCCATGCCTTCAGCGCCTGTGGGTAAGAGTCTTTTTATCTCATATTTTTTCCCTTCAATTGATAAGGCATGGTAGAAGGGATGCAATGATATTTTTTATTTTGTAATGAGGAAGAATTTTGAGTTCATGATTTCTTTTTTCTGATTAATTCAACATATCTTTAATCTCCTATTAAGTAACCGCTTTTACACATTGCCATTTTCTAAACAAATAGAAGAATAAATAGGATCAGTTCATTTGCCTGTTTTGTTGGAAGAATTTCGTGATGGGATGTCAAGCCGATCGCTTAACCTATTGTAATTTAATGCATGGGAGAGAAATTGAAAAGGGGTTCTTATTTCTGTTTTTCATCTATACTGTCGTATCTGGTCACAAAGAAAATGATGGGCAACTTGATTCATTGGAAACATAAATTTGCATATATCATTACCAGATGCGTTAATTTCTGCGACCTCCCCTGCCACTTACAGGAAAACAGAGAGAGCTAAGTAGCTTTTGTATTTATCAGAAACCTATCCTTAAAGTCTAAAAATTTATAAACATCTTCGATATTCTTCAGAAATTTAAATCGGAGATTCTTCTCTTGTAGTAGAGGTTATTCTTGAGTGGTCGATGCCACAATCGAGAGGTCTCAGCTGTTGCCTTCCAAATAGTTTCTTGAACAAAAACAGCTGGGATTTTATTCACATTAGGTTTTAGTAATAATTAAAATGAGTATAGCAAGTCCATCACTCAGGTGTCATGCCTCAAATGTCAAACCTGATCGTTAGTTTGACCAAACACTGAGATTTTCTAAAAAAATTTTCTGAACTACATAGACTGAGGACATGTAAATTGTGACTTGAGAATCTATTACTTAATAACCTCAAATTTTTGGAGTTCAATTCTCATGATTATATTCCTAATACAGGTCCTGGACACAGTAGAAGACAAAGGGTTGGAGGCCATTGGTTCCAGTTGTTCATTGCTTGAAGAACTCCGTGTTTTCCCTGCTGATCCATTTGATGAGGAAATTATTTATGGGGTTACTGAAGTAGGGTTTGTTGCCGTGTCTTTAGGCTGCCCGAGACTCCAGTATGTCCTTTACTTCTGTCGGCAGATGACTAATGCTGCTGTGGCAACTGTTGTGGAGAACTGCCCCGATTTCACCCACTTCCGTCTCTGCATAATGAACCCGGGACAACCAGATCACCTGACGAATGAACCCCTGGATGAGGCTTTTGGCGCAGTGGTGAAAACTTGCACTAATCTCCAGAGGCTTTCAGTTTCAGGTCTGTTAACAGATCTAACATTTGAGTATATTGGTAAGTATGCCAAAAATTTGGAATTCCTTTCAGTAGCTTTTGCTGGGAGCAGCGATTTGGGGATGCAGTGTGTGCTAGGAGGCTGTCCAAAGCTGAGGAAACTGGAGATAAGGGATTGCCCATTTGGGGATGTGGCACTGCTGTCAGGTTTGGAGATGTATGAATCTATGAGATCACTTTGGATGTCAGCCTGCAATGTGACAATGGACGGGTGTAAAGTTCTGGCAAGTAAGAAGCGCAGGTTGAATGTTGAGGTGATCAAGGAAGATGGGATTGAAGATGGCTGTCAGGCTGACAAGGTTTATATATACCGCACTGTTGTTGGACCAAGAAAGGATGCCCCTCCTTCTGTACTCACTATGTGACGGCATTTTTTATGTTTTAAATAGATCTTCGGTTGTTCTGATTATCTGTCATCTTTAAAAAGACACTAGTGTAGTACTAGAATTTGTAATGGAAAATGTTTGTGTCCTATGCTAGTGCTCAGGTTGCTTATATTCGTAGCCTATATTATGCAGGCATTATATATTCATTTTGCAGAGCCCAAGTTTCTATGATCCTGACAGTGTCAACACTCGTATACACAGCTTAATGATACGGGAGAGTGGATGAAAAATGTGTTAAATAGTGGACTGTCATTTTGAAATTATTCGAGTATAATTTCATTTCTTAATGCAACTAAGAAATCGCAAGAAAAGGCAAAAAGATGCGATAAACAACACTAATAATTTATGGGTAGGAATTATTTCTCATGAAGCAGCCATGACAGCGGATTATGACTCAAGAATGAACCAAAATCTGTACCCACTGTGCAAGGCAATTAATCCAAGTCCACATGCCAAGTCAATATCCTGCAGTGAATACCTACAACGAAATATGGGAATTTCAGGAACGTATATTTCGGTGTTTCATAGCAAGTGTCATCACAACATATAAGAGATTCGAAAATCATCTTCGTTATCTAGTATGCTATACCAGTTGACACAGACATCAAAGAGACTTACAGCCAATTGAAAGGCGTCTTGCTGCAATTTTTGAAGCATTTTGGTTTTTCCAACTATGGCCTTTCGTTTTGACGTGGTAGAAAGAAAGCTTTGCTATAGTGTGGGAGACGAACAAATTAATACCTGAAGGAGAATGGTGGAAAGGTAATCTGAAGAAAGTAAACCAAGGTTTGGTGTTCCTGCAATCAAGGACAGTGCTGCGCACAATCCAGAGAAGTCATCGAATGGTGCAATAGAATAAATAAACCCTGCAGGTTGCAGGGCACTTGCAAATGAAAGCATATGGGACTCATTTGATTTGGATGTTGTGGATACGCATTTATGTAATTGGAATATTGGATCATAATTAAAATTTGGATAAACTTCATGGTGTGAGGATTATGATTTATGACCATGGGTCCGACATAACGTGGGCTGTTTATGGTTGTGTGATTCATATTCAGCCATGATTTTCCTTCCTACGTCAATGCTTTTGCATTCTTAAACCTTTCAATTTTATTTGAAGACCTTGATTTTTTTAAGTAATTGAATGCTTGGTACTTTCTGTGAGTTGAGAATCTAAACGTTCTATTGCAGCGAGAAAATTAATGACAGGAGATTTCTTATGAAAGCATTATTGGGGCTTCTGCTCTTTTTCTCTCTTTATGATACATTTCTTTTCTCCGAATTCTATGTGCAAAAAATATCATAAGGACACTTCTTAATAGTTGTCATATAGTATGATCGTGGAAGATGCTTCTTGCTAAATATTTTGACATCAAATCTTATGATTGTTGATGACTTTTCTCTTCTTATAATCTTATTGACATCTTACTTGCCTGTCCTTCATCAGACGAGAGATAATACTCATTTTCTTTTTCGGAGTTTGCTTCTGAAAGCGCCATTTCAATGTGATATAGTTGCGTCCTCTATTGAATGGGTTTAGATTCGACAGGCCCATGACGGCCTATTTTATTTTCATCACATAATTCGACTGCAGTGAAAAAGTACTTGAGATGCGCTAGGCTTAGGTAAGAGCTTTATTATTTATTTATTTATTTATTTTATTTTGAGAAAGTTGATCAGCCTCGCTTAGCAACGCTGTCCTCAAAGGACTAACCCAGAAAGGCAATGATTCTGGTTTCACACAGTTCTGCAGATGGTCATCAATCAACACCATTAGCATTTTTTGAGTTGCTTCTAAGATTTCAATTCACAAGGAATCACTTTCTCCCCTTCATCATTTAGGTTCTTCTCCTTTGTATTGTTTTCTCATCACTTTAAACTGTCCCCCAAACTCAGACTTTATGGTCAATGGACCACCTGTGATGGTCCCATTACCTCCTTCGATCTCCTTATTCCCAATTTGAACATATTAACTCTTTCTTTTATAAAAATATTTGGTAATACTCTGAGAAAATGATTATAGGTCACATCGGCAATACACTATGCTTCAAGCAGAAAACCTACGAATCGATACAGTTCACCAACTACATATGATAAAAGTATAATCATGCGTTCCCATGGGATTTTCAGGCTATTCGGTATGTTTTAATGCATTTAATAATTAATAATTCCAGCTTCCGGCAATAAGAACATGAGTTGATGATTCTAAATATTTAGTCGGTATTTAGATTCTTTTAGAGGTTTTAACTAATCACATGTTAGAAACATGTTTAAATTACAATCATTATAATTTAAATTTACTAGGGTTTCAACTACCATTGTACTTTGATGTCTCGATTGATGAATATGATTTATTTCTCAAATTTCATGCTCGAAACCTAAGGGTTGGATTTGGTAAAGGGTAATTCTCTTGTTTTACATTTGGAAACCTGAATTCAATTTGCTGTGTGGATATGGATGTGGTTTTGTTCTCCAACCCCATAGAATTATATTATTAAGAATCAATTTCTTGCATGAATGGATTTGGTAACCTGTCCCATCCAAAATTTGAAGCCAATAATAATCATAATAATTGCATTAATAGTTATTATATAATCTATAGGCAAGTGCACAGGTACCGTAGCACAGGCACATCCTTTTCTTGCAATGTCAAGCAGTGAAAATTCTGCTAGTCCTAATTGTAGTTTTGTAAGTATTATCACAATTATAATTCTTCAAAATAATTGAGACAAATTACGAACCTCTAAGGCATTCTTGTGGTCTTGGATTTGCAACGTGTCTTTTATAAGTTTACCTCCTGATTAACTTCAATCTACACAACAAATAATGGAAAACATTCAATGTATTTTGTGTGCCACAATAAAGGCTTAGTAAGTAGCAATATAGGTTGCTTAAAGAATCAACAAGAGTTTTGGGCTTAATTACATGTACTTAAATGGATTCCCCTCGGCATTTTGTTTTCACCAGAAACTCAAATAGTTTTATGTCAGACACCAAACTAATAAAATTTTTGGCCATTAAGCAAATACATACGTTGATATTCAATTTTTTTAGTGACTAAAGATTTAATACATCACATAAATTTATTAGTGTGATCGACGTAGAAATTTCTCATAAATTACAGAAAAATAAGTTAAGAGTGAAGCCGACTTACTGACGAATAAATTCTAACGCTTAAGTTAATAAAATAATATAAGGTCAAATAAAAAGAGAGGAATTACGAGTGTTTGAGTGTTTTACCGATCCGAGAGGGTTAGGCTCAGAAAAAATGAGTACAGTAGTTGTCCCTTAACTGCTCAAATAAAATCCTCTCTCAAAACTCCCAAGGTAGGAGAAGAATAATGATTGTTCGAAGGAGAAAAA